>ML785264.1:780944-832919 GCA_009831015.1 Picea engelmannii
CTGGGCACTGGCAGACAGAGAGACGCAGGTCTCAGGACATCGTGGTCTCAGCTCGGGGGTGGCTAGTGGTAAATCCATTAGGAGTCGCTACGCCTACGGTTGGGTGGAAACAAGCACCCCTCTCAGCAGTTGCTTCCATTGCTTAAGTTATTTCTGATAAGTGTTTTGCTTACCTTGCATTTGAAATTAATATGCTGTCACATATGTGCATAGAACTTGTGAAATTGTGAATGTTTCCTGTGTAAGAATGTCTCTGTAGAAATTGTGAATATGGAGTAGATGTTAGCTCATAGAACTTGTGAAATTGTGAAGGATTTGTAGCATGCGAGTGTCCGCGTAATGTTTGATACAAATAGGTTGATATATGCTTATCACAAAGGATACCATACACGAATTATGTCGATTAAATTAAGTTAACCATGTCCAGCCGTCCTCGGGAAGTTGTCTTCCTGTATCTGCTCCCGGGAATGACCCGGTAAGGATCTCTTCGTAGAGATTCCCTCCTCGGGAAGGTTCACCCAGAACCCAGAATAAGGATTCGAACGCACAGGTCTTATTAACCTTGTACGAGGAGGAATGACCCTATTAAGGTTCCGAGATAGTAGTGTTGTGAGATGAAATAAGTCGACGGATGAGATCTCGTCGAAGTACCCATAGTCATTCACAACCATTTGATTGATGGAAGTAACGAGAGCGTTACATACCTTGCACCTTTGCCCTTTATCATCGTGCACGATGAGAAATCGGGATCGCAAACTCCAAGACCCAAAAGAATGAACCTAGACCATTAGATCTCGGTCCAAGTACCCACCGACCGTTGAATCTGGAAAAGCTGCGCAGGGGTAGGCATGCGAGGAACTGATCTGAGCCATCAGATTCGGAGTAGAAATCCCGTAAACCGTTGGATCGGGAGGAGTTTCACGAAGTATAACTTCTGGAAGGGGAGCGTGCAGGAGAAATGATTTGAACTGTCGGATCTTATATCATAGTCCCGATAACCATCAGATCTCGAGAAGATGCGCCGGGGTTAGACTATAGTCTGCAGACAAAGAATCCTAGCCGTTGAACTCAGAAGGACACGTGTCAACATCCCAGAGAAGTCATCAGGACAACAGGGTCATCGGGGTTTTGTTGAGTCTGAGAATCGAGACCATGTGGTCCTCAAAATCCTGAGAACGGATCCTAGTCGTTGATCTCGGCAGGACACGTGTCAGCTTTTGGGATGCGTCGAGATTTCTACCATCGGAGACTTGGGGAGTATAGAACCGTTACATATTGAAATCGCGATACGCGATTTCCCGATCAGATCTGGACCGTCCATTGTTCGAGGACGCGTGTCAAAGGATCCTGTAGAGTCGTGGATCGTGAAATCGGGGTTCTCGAATACATAGAACTCTTGCCACCCAGAATCGCGATCCGCGATTTACCGATAAGATCCGAGCCATTCGTTCACACAGGACAGGTGTCAGAGATCGGACGAAAGTCGCAGATCGGGAAATCGGAGTTTCCAAGGACATGAAACGCTCACAACAGGAAATCACGATCTGTGATTTCTCGACGGGATCGACACCGTCCATCAACGAGGACACGTGGCAAGAGATCCCGAAGAGTCGGGAATCGGGGAATCAGAGATCCTGAGAGCAAGAGAAACAGGACTTCGAAAGTCTCGAAATCCCGAGAGCAAATTTAATCCATCCAGTTGGAGAGGGACACGTGTCATGAGATCGTCCATCTCGGAGATCCGGGGTACTAGGCATCGGGGCCACTCAAGTCTCGAAACAACGATAAGATCTAGACCGTCCATCGGAGGGACAGGTGTTAGAGATCAAGCACCATCGGTATTTGACATATCGGGAAATCAGAATTTCCGAGGACAAGAGACACAGGACAGGATAAGTTGTGAAATCCCGAGGAAGGGATCTCAACTGTTGATCTTGGTAGGACACGTGGCAGGAGATCTGGGCGAGTCGGCATTTGGAACATCGGGTTTTCCAAAGGAAAGAAACTCTTGCATATAGGAATCGCGATCCACGATTTCCCAACACGATCATAACCGTTAACCTGAGGGACGCGTGTCCAAGGATCCTGAAGAGATCGGGGTTCGGCATTTCGGGATTCTCGATGACAAGAAACTCACAACAGGAGGAGTCGCGAAATCCCTAAGCGTGACGGTCCCACAGTCATATCACTCCAGTGGAGGATGGGTGTCACTCCATGTCATCATAGGGAGTGTGGGCCATAGGCGCCAGAACAAGGGATAGATGCCGGAAGGTCAAGCTTGGCCATGAGTCAACGCCAAGTGGCATCGGGGATCGGAGGATCGAAATTTGCGAAGGCCTGTGCCTCGCGACATCATAAACCCCGAAACCCCGATGGGTAGCTATAGAGATGTGGACATATGGTAGTAGGTCCTATGGACCGGGAGCTGATCCAAGAGAGCTAATGCGTAGGGCAGTGGTGATTTTAAGAACCCCCCCTAAATTTATATGTATAATAATTGGGCGAATCCCCATGATACATAGGAAAAATTGAAGGCTATTTTATCAATAATATAATATGTATATATAATTTTTTGGCGAATCTTTTAGTAGATTATATAATATTGTAAAATATTGGCGATTCTTTCACTGAATTATAAAATCTTGTAAAATCTTGGCGAATCTTTCACTTAATTATAAAACCTTGTAAAGTCTTTGTGAATTTTTCGATAAAGTATAAAACCATATATAATAATAGGAAAATGTATTTGTTAAACTATGATATACTCATTTTACATATTTGGAAAAAAAACATAATTTTTCCATCCTCTAGACAATGCTACAAGCATCATGGTTTGTGTTTGTCAAGGTTCTCATTGTACACTCTTGCATATCCCTTTATCAATTTTGATCATATTTCACCACAAATTTCATATGTGTTGATCCTCACCATCACTTCTATCAAGCTCTGATTAGAAACCTTAAACTACATGCTCATCCTTTAGAGATAGCGTTATTCATAATGAAATATGGAGAGTTTTTGCAAGTGATTGAGATTTCTAAAGGAAAGACAAGCCCAATCCATAAATTTACTCATCATTAAATTCTATAAATTCCACAAATGGAGCACCCTCTTGTTGGAATCATTGCTCTTAAACTTGAGAAGTACAATGAAGGACAACACTCTTTTGTTGTTGGTAACTACTGAATAAAATCCTTTATGTATTCCTAGAATGGATGACACTAACTCCTCAAGGATGGAACATGTAAATTCTCTATGCATTGTCCTAAATGATCCAAAAGTGGAATTATGTGACTCTCAATGTGCAAGTGTTATTCTTCACAAAAACACCCTTATTGTATGCATGGACCGGTCTTAACATAGAAATAAGGGAGTGGACTCTCATGCTTCCCCAGAATAGGACATAGTCCCTCTAATGTTGACATTTATGACTATTGAATGTTTTCATGTAAAATGAGCCTCAAAATAAGATAGTAGATGCCAACTCAGTGCACCCTAATAAGCTACCAAAAATAAACAATGTGGTTCCCTATAAGGTGCACCACTAACCACCAGTGATTTGTGTTGGATAACAATTATCATATCACCTTGAGTGGGCCCTTTCTATTATATAAATCCTATCCAAAAATAACCTAAAGGGTGGTGTCCCTTCTACTTCCCATTACGACATAAAACAAGCCTGAATATTTCACCCTCTCTATTGTTTAATTATTCCCAAGCAACACCCTTGTGTGTGTGTGGTAAAAAAATTCGGCTTCTCCCTTGGAGGTTTCACCCTGCCATGAGTCAAATGTGAAGTAATAGTTCAAGGAGTGTGCACTACTGCCACTAGGAATGGGCCTCAAGGAATGCTTATTTCATCACAAAAACCCTTGCAATAATCTCATAATAAATATCCCTACTGTTGGCATGCTTCTGAAACGTTGCTGCCAATAAACTCCTCATAGGCTGCATGCTTTTACTGGCTGTTCAAGGCCAATTCAGTGCAAGGGTAAGGTCAACATTGAGGATGTTTATGATTCTGCACTAAATATGAACAAGGATCTCGACTGGAATATCTACAGGATCATCACTTAAACCCGTTGATAGCAATCTCTAGTGAAGCACATATTATGCTAATATCACAATGTATTTCACAAAAGGAAAGAACATTGACACCATCTTCCAGAGACAATAGCAGTGCCTTATCTAGATCTCCCATATATGTTCTTCTATAGATAATCATTAGCTTCTTTGCAATTACTTTTGAAGGATCTATTACAAGGTTAATATTATGTTTATGCTTGTTTTCCTCTGCTACCGTATCACGATCTTTCTAAAGTAATGTTGAGGTAGCATTTCTACATTTTGCAAAGTATCCAACTGAAACTGTTGTAGAATATTTCTTATCAATTCCATTCACAAACACAATATGAATCTTTGACAATTTGTCTAGATTGATGATGTAATCTCTTGCAATGCATGGATCTATGACAATTCCATTTGGGTTGATGGGATAGATGACTTGATGTCTCCTAAATCAGTCAATGCAAACATTCAATTGAGATCCACCCTTGCATGTTTTCTACACAACAACATATATCGTTTGGCCCTTTTGGTTATGCTTAACTAAAAAAACCCAATCGTGTTGAGTATGGTGTGAACAACACATGCATCTTCTTTATCACTTTATGGCTTGGCTTGATTACATTGTCTCTTCACAATTTGAAACTATAATACTCTGTTAAGTTAGGTTCTGATTGTACACTCTTGCATATAGATTGTACTTCTCAAATTTGGAAGATAGCATTTGTAGAGATAGGATAATTCCATATAAATGTTGAAGGATTGGAGGGATATGTACCTAATTTGGCATAAGAAATACCCTGCCACCTTTATCAATCAACCATTGCTCAGAAAAACTTGGGTAGCTCTACCTAAATTCCTGTGATGGAAGATCTGCCTTGCAACAAACAGAGCAATTTTAAATCAGGAATACCTCAAATCATGACAACACTTGGGCTAGATTATTCCCTTGACCCAAATTAAAATCTGAGTTTTTCATAGTAATCTGTGTTTCTGAGTTTGTGAGAGCAATTTGGAGTGATATATTTGGAGATCTAAATTTTCTATGTTTTTGGTTCATGTTTTTTCTAACTATATATATATATATATAGTCCATGTATCTGGATTTGTTTTCTTTCAACTTAGTTAATTTTCATATCGTATTGGAAGATCAAGCAAAATATATATGTAATTAATCTTGATATTGTATTGAACTGACATGAAACATGATAGTTTTTGTATCTACTTGTATTAAGGATATTGTTGATTTTAATTATAAATTTTCATCCTGAAGTGCTATAGTATAATAAATTCTTCAAATGAAATATTAGGCCACCTGAAAATTTGATCACTGTGTATGATACATGAAAGTGCACCTTCTAGAAGGTCCCTATCATATAGATAACGTTAGAAGGTTCCTATCATATAGATAATGCAGTTGATGTTTGTCAACAACAAGATGTCCCTGCCATATAGATAATGCAGCTAATGTTTGTCTCCAACAAGCTGGCAATGCATCATTTTGATTTGAGCCCCACTATCTTTGGCAATGCATCATTTTGATTTGAACAAGGAAAAGGACAGGTATTTGAAAAGGTGCCTTGTGGGATAATAGTTCATATGCCATTTTATTGTTTGCAATGCTACAAATGCTACCAGATTAGAAATCTTTTATTTTTGCATGTATCTGCTAGAAATTTCCTCAAATTCTATCTTCCACAGAACACGAAGCACATAAAACTGTGGCAATGAGGTTTTATTATCCATTTCTTTGCTGACACAGCCAAAAAATAGATTCAACTTTGTTATAACATATGAATTTTGTCAATATGAATTTGTAATGATTCAAAAACACCATTACTGTCCACTAGATACAAATACGAAGAAAGGAGGGAAAATAATGAGATCCTCTAGAATCATCACCTGCAGCATTGCATAAAACATTTTTTCATATGTGCAGAGAGAAGTTCAATCAATAAATTTTCGGCAACATCATATCGAATAAGGGGCAGTATTATTTATGTTCTCAAATACAGAACCACTCTTATCATGATGAAAGAAAAGTGCCAGTAAAACCAAAATTCCCATGGAAGTATTCACTGATTCGATCTTAACAAAAATCTTACACATTTCCACTGAGCCAGTAAAATTGAAAAAATTCTGCACCTTAATCATTTGTTCAAAGCCCTCCCAATTTGATGTTTTTCTCATGTGCATCCCATCCCACAATACGGTATTGGCGGGTTGCCATAACTTGGTCCTTTGCTTTGATAATACCACGACCGACAATTATTACATCACTACCCCTTTCACCAATAACCTGCCCCAAAGAATAAAGATGAAATCTGATTAGCTTACTAAATCCAATTCTTTACTTTATAAATCAAACTCCCTGTGAACTGAAATAATAGATTAATTTCTTCGATAATTTTCTTCAGTTCCATTTGGAAAACATCTACATGAAAACAAACAACAATGATGAAATCATGATAATACGGTAACAACAGATAAAAACACATCGATTTAGAATTAATACCAGATGTTGATTAATGTGACAACAAATAGAAAGCTAACGGCATCATTCTTATTGGCATTCTGATCATGGACCAGCGTTAAAAGCTGACCACCCCAAGCAAGAACAGAACAGTTAAAAATAACCATCTCATTTTTCGTAATGCCCAAGAAACACATAGATGTTGTTAAGAAAACACTAAGCTTTCCATATATGACCATTGTACTATGTTCTAAAACATGAAATAAGATTAAAATAATAGAAACATCAAATTAAATGTTAAGGAGAAGTGCTAGAATCTATTCTTTACTCTTTTCTGCAAGTGAACCACCTTGAGGAGAAAAATCTCTCTGCAGTCAACTAGGGTTAGAATATAACCGCCCAAAAACTCATCATTTAGAAAAACACACGGGCTCTCCATCTGGTCCTCCTCATGAGCACCTTTAATCCTCCCAGTCTTCGCGGTGGATGCCTGCAAGAAGTATTCCCCTGTAGCAGTGAATAGCAAAGTGTAGCTACCCATACCACAAAACTGGATTTTATACCCAATGTGAGGGCGAATTCGCTACTAGAAATTTTCGTATTTCTGGAGATGGGGCGAATAGAAGCTTGGAGCTCCAAAATGCAGTAGCGAAAAACATTTTTTTTTCTTCTATCCCTCATAAAAACCCGGGCTAAACCTCTATATTATTTATTTTTTTTAATAAATTAAGGACGAAAAATAAAAGTTTAAAAACACCACTCCAATATAAAAAAATCGCCCAATAAAAATTTAGAACCCCTTCAATTTCGCCCCTGGGCGAAATTTCGCCCCTAAAATCACCCATGGCGTAGGGAGAGCGTCGGAATTCAGAGGATCGCGAATCATGGGGGGGGAGAATGAATGAATCTTGACACTAGAAACACCGAATCCTGATATTGAACCAAGGATTGGCATTTTGCTAATGCAGGTTTCTGGAGATTTCTCAATATTGGGAGATTAACCCCAAAATTTTTAAATTATGATAGTGGGTGTGTTACACCTTGTCTTCCCAAATATCCCTTATGGTATCAGGTTCTAAGGCCTCATGAGAATCCATGTGCTCATTTTCAAGAGAAGAAACATATCAAGATTCAACATTTTCCTCATTTTTAGAAGCATCGGAATCTTCAGAAGCTAGTACCTTTTTCCTTGGCACCTTCACCTTCACCTTCATGTCTGTTAGGATTTTTAGACACTTAGGGGTTAGTTAATATCTACTTGGTCTAATGTGTCACTAGGCAAAAGTGTGTTTCTTAGTCTGTTTCTTTAGTATGCATTTATAGTTAGGAAATCCGACGGTCATGATATGTTCCCAACATAGAGTGATCCGAAGGTTCATATTATCCTCGATCTTAATGGCCATTGATCCATGGCTTAACACCAGTTGGTCCATAATATCTATTTAAAGAGCATGGAGGGTCATTTTACGATGCTCGATTGTGAGAAAATCTCTTGTAAAATCTCTCTGTAATATTTTTCTTTTGCATTAATAAACTTCTCCAAGTGGTCGCATTGGCTGGGGCCATGGATGTTTCCCCATAGGGGTTTTACCACATCAAAACATCATTGTGTTGACATCTGATCTGGTTGTGTGAGTGGTTATTAAATGTGTTCATCCTATGTTGGAATACCTGTGTTGTCCAACATGGAATCATGGCTTGTTTGAAGACCCACTCATGTTGTAGATCGAGATTGTGAAGATGAGTTGTCTCATATCCATTTTCTTCCATTTTCGTACATTTAAGGGATGAGAGGATTGTTCCATTGTGTCTGGAGCTCTCATTTCAGTCAAGAACACTTTCCGTTTCACTTGAAAACGTTTATGTTTTCCCAATATACACCATTTCAGTCTGATCCGGAGGTATAAAGACTCAATATGACATTTTTTTTTTTTTTTGCAAAGTATTATTTCATATTTATTTCAGTTTTATATTGTTTTCTTATGTGTTTCTACTCTTTTAGATCCACATATGTTATTTTCTCCGCACCCTGTGCGATCTTGGAAACTCAAAAACAGATAGGAAAATGTGTATTTTTTGCATAAGCTAACCAAGATCTAACCCTTGTTGTCATCAAGAAGCGAAATTTTTTTCTTGTATGAAAATAGTTTTTTTTAGCACGCTCTCCAAGGCCATCAACAACAACAACAACAATCCTCCTACTAAAAAACACAATATGTTTTGCTACACCATTTGTTTAAAAGTTTCCTTATTAAGTAAGAGGTCTTGAGTTCAAGTCTCTCTTTTTGTTACTTTTTTTGAAAAAAAGAGTTCATACTCCATTGTAAAGTGTATTTCACTTCAAGTATACAAGTGAATCACTATAAGTAGCTTTAATATTCTAGAGTTATTTATTTTGCATGCATCTTTTCTTTTATAAAGTAACTTCATTGTAAAAATGATCCCCACTTATTTTATAAAAGTGGGTCACTTCATAAATCAACTTACACCATCATGTGGTTCTTTGGTTACCGTTTATGTCTTTTTTTAAAAGGGCATAAATTTCAGTGTCGTTTTTTTAAAACCGCCTAATGTTTCTAGATGTTTCCATCCTGATCATTAGTTTCAGTTTTTAAATCCATATTATCTACATATTTAATATGAATTCTTCAAGTAATATTTTTCTTTCCAGCACCAACTACTTCCAATGGAAATCTCATATGGATGATTTATTAAGAAGTAAAGGCTTGCAACAGATTACTTTGGGAAAGGAAACATAACCTACTAATACAAATAAGAAGTTCAAATGGGTTAATAAGAATGATGAAGTACATGGACTAATTAGAATGTCCATCTCTCCTGATTTAAGGTTCCATCTTCAACAAATTGATCAACCCAAAGAAGCTTGAGAAAAGATTGATTTTGTGTTTGGTAAACACAATATTATTCGAGCACAACAGTTAGAAAATCAAGTACTGACTTTAAGTCCAAGTGATTTTTCTTTCATTGAAGACTATCTATCTAAGTTTAAAACACTCATAATTTTATGTGAAGAATGTAAGATAAAGATAGAAGAATATTGTTGCATCTATATTATTCTTTCTAAGCTAGGTAGTGCATATTCTATGTTTGTATATACCTTTAATGCAATGCAAGAGGCTCTAGGGGTAGCTTATCAAAAAACCACTCTTGAGAACTTTTTTGATGCTTTGATTAGAGAGAAAGATATGCTTGTACAACTTGGAGTGATCAACACTACATGTACCTCCAACAAATCCTTAGTCGTCCATCATAAAGATAAACCCAAGAACCCCAAGAAGCAACATCCTCACCACAACAACAAGCAACATAAGGGTCCCAAACCCACTTAGACAGCTTCTACTCCTAATGGTGGAAAATGAGAAAAATATAAAAATAATAAGACTGATAGACATCACAACATTTGTGATAAAGATGGTCATTGTGACATCCCAAAAAATAAATTATTTTTGAATTTGAAATTTGTTAGGAAAAATTTTCCGTTTTTGGTAAATTCGAATTTGGAACAACCAAATTATTGCAGGAGGACAAATGGAACAACCATGTTAAAATTAGCTGACCATGACTCCATGAGTGGGGAACATGTTGGAACTACCTCAGGGTGTTTGTTACAAGTGGAAAATCAATAATTTGGCCATTGGCAACCCCTGAAAATCAGGGATTTGTAAAGCTGCGAAAATTCCTAAGGGAGGGAAAAGACCTAGACAAAAATATTTTTTTGATATATAGCATATGTTAGGAGGTAGGAAGCTGCCTAGTATGATGGAGAAAATATCACTGGTTTCTTATTGCTATGAATACTACTTGTTAAGTGTGAGGCAAGGAGAATATTTTTGGAGTGGAGCGACATTGTTGAGGAGGAGTTCTGAGTTAGCCCTCATGGATTCATGGTCAGGCTAGGGGGTGAATAGGACAGGTGATTTTGGATGCCCTATTTTATGGTTGGGAGGAATGTGGTTGTTTCCTTTGTCTTTCTGCGAACTGGTTCAGATATGTTAACCTGCTCCTTCTCTGTTTGAATTATTATATATCTTATGTAATGTATTTTTTAGTTCTGAATTGAAATATCTTCCATCTATGTTGAATGATTAAATCACAGATGTATTTCATATATAAATTCTGAATTGATATAATAACTTGAGTGAAATATGTTCGAGTGTATGAACCATAAAAACTAACATAATGTATTATGAATCTAATTCTGAGTGACTCTTTATAGTTGGATTAAATTCTGAACGAATGATAAAATTTTCCTTTTATTTGCTATGACAGTTGAAAGGATTATACATGGTTAAATTATGGAAGCAATTATTTCTGTAAACCAGATTACTGCTATACAGTTTTTGTTTCTTTTTTTATGTAAACTATCTGTGTGAAATCAATGTTGCGAAATGACATATTGAGATTAGAAGTTATGCTATAATTTTCATTAATCTATCTGTGGGAAATTGATACTGGAAAATTATACACAGAGATTGAAATTTATGTCGTACACCTTATAGTTTCGTCAAACTAGTTTTATAAAGTGTATCCTAGAAAATTTAATACCAAGATTTTAAAATTATGTTATGCGCCCTATACAGACTATATAGAGATAGATCTAGATTATAGGTACACAGATCGAATATTATACTAGGTTCCTTACAGTCTATTAATCTGACTGTATAAAGATACTTAAAATAAGTAAATACGAAAGAAGAAAAATATGCTACATATATTGTGATGACATGTCTATTATATGAACTATTTAAATAGTGAATAAATCAGACCCTTTTTAACTCACTGGATAAAATTAGACGATGAACTAGAACGAGTTTGCAATTAAAGTTATACATGTAGTTTCTCAGTTCATCAAAATAACATTAAATGGTTATGCATGAGAGTTGTAGTATGATTTCATAGTAGAATGAATACTTAGTATCGGAATCTTCTATACCCTATGCAAAAGACATGAATAACTATATATATAAATTTACGTGCAAACCCCAGAACCATTTCAAAATGTTATTATTACTTGCAAATAGCCAATGACTAACTAAAGGAAACAAATGTTAAACCTTTACACATAACCAGACAACTCACAACAGGATGTTTCAAGAACCACTCATTAAGAACAAAGTGCGAGAACCTCAAATTATCCTAAGTCTGGAATGAATCAAAACCAATTATGTTTACTTGAAAAATTATTGTCTGGTATAATCGCACGAGGAAGGAACAATCCTGTGTCGCGATAGGAGAAAATAAAACCTTGCCTATCGGAATCAAGCCAGTAAATCTTAGGCGAATACAATTTAGTTCATAAGACTGTATCTAAATCTCACAATGACAAATTCCTAAACCAGAACTATTGTTTTCATGGAACAGAACCTGGAGTGGTACAATCCTCAATACATCAAAAGCAAGGAACTCGAATACCTTTTGGGTATGGAGAGGTTGAGGATCCGAGGCTCCTGTACACCCCAACCTTGCACACTGAAACAACAAAGAGTTACGATTAGTATTTTGAGATCAGAATCCACATGCTGAGTATAATTCTTTTTCTAGGTGAAACTAACATAACTAGAAAATAAGACTAAGAGTGAGTACAAATGATTAATTAGCTTGGGCTTACAACAAGAATCTTTATGCCCTTGCATCCCAATGACACGTCAGCTATGCTCCCAAGGGGGGTGGAGAGGCCAACGACCATCTGATGGGTACCCTCATAGTCAAAAGGGGCCCATCATTAGTTTGAATACCCAACTTAAAAAGAATTTCGAAGAAAAATTTACAGAAGTAGAGATTCATTATATAGATAGTCAAATGTTATAAATGAGGAAAAACAACATTACAGACCCGCATATCGGGGTATGGAATGAGATGAGTCCAATACTCTTGATATTTAAAGAATCCCTAAATTAATAGAAAACTTAATTAAAAATTTCTTCCCTCGATACGTCTTAACAGAAGAAAGTGGTTGGGTCCCAAACCCTCACAAACCCTGGACAAGGTGATATTTCGGCCAAAGTATCCTAGGCTGAAAACCAAACTTTCCTAGTGAAGAATTTGACGTAGCTTATCCTTTATTACAGATCTAGGTATTCACAGAGCTGAAGGAGGCATAAAAGCAAATTGATATAATACCCCACTAAATGATGGAGTCTCTAAGGGATGCCAACACGACCTTCAGCCAGGTTCGAAACTCGTAGGGTTGAAGAACCAAGGGCAAGTAACTTTGATTAAGATAAGTGTCGTAGATTGATGTAAGAGCATTGTTGGAAAGCGCACAGAGGCAGGACCACTCAACACGTGTGAGTTATTCTAGAAATTCAGCGTTGACAGTCGTAGCTGATTTTGAAATCTTCCTTCACTCAATGTCGGAATTCACCTTTGGAGGCACACTTGAACCGATGCCGAATTTTACCCTTTGAGGCACGTTTTGAAAATTGTAAACAGAGTAGGAGTTTCCACTTCAGCTCTGGAATGCGACTGAACTAAGATAGCGTAGGATGAGTCTTAGAGTAGGCAAGTAGCCGGGGGAAACCCTAGAAACATATTTGAGTTATGTAGAAGTTAACACACCCAGTTAGAGAAGGCTGGAATACAGAGAAAAAAACAAGTGGTAGGAGAGAACTGCGAGTTAGCAGGAGATCTCAATCTCTTGAGTGACTGTAATTTTGAAAGTATTATGTAGCCAGTGGGCACTTGTGAATATAATAGAATGAAAAATTGACCCAAATGTATTTTGTTTGGACTGTGTGCACTTTCCTGTTATTTTATGTTTTCATGAACAAGTGGATGGAACTGTGAATTTTCTCAGTTTCAATTATTTCTCTCCATTGGAAGCTCTGCAGGGTGTGCATCGAGCCAAAGAGGAACACTGTGGATCTGAGTTATCGAAATCCCTTAGACGCAAGGAGTGCGCAGGAGATTGAAGTCTGAACTAGACAAAGCTCAGGAGGGATAACACTTTGGAAGGTGTTGTCGAGACCAGGAATTCATTCCCTAGAAGGAACGAAGGCTGAGTCGTCGTAGAATTAGAAAATCTTCTAAGTCGAAATCGAGTAAAAAGCTTAGGAGGAAGAACATCGTCAAGCGTTGGATCGTTGTTGAAGTCCCCGTGGATCATTCGATTGGAAGAGGGAGTGAAGACTTTAATGCTGCGTAGATCCAGGTGAGGGGAGTTCAAAGATCGGAACGAACGGTGGAGAATCCTTGAGGAGGAACACCGAAACCCCGCAGGCCATTGGATCAAGTGGAGCTTTTAGGAGGTTAGCGGCAAGAGTTTCTCGATGCCCATTTCGGGATTTTGGGTACTGCGAGTTGGAAAGACAAAGACTCTTGTCTTTCAAAATCCCGAACTACAAAATCACAAAATCGCAATTCGACCGGAATAGTCAATCCCAGGGGTCGTTGTGGACTGTTGATTGAACGCCAGGATATTTTGGCATTTCGACATTTAAGCCACCACAGATTCCAAGGGGCAGAGATATCCCTTGTAACCAGATTTCCCAAAATCACGAAACCCAAAGTCGCGATTCACAAAAGCTTGAGGATAAGGCGTTGGTACATTTCGGCTTTTCGATGACTGGAGATTCCAAGGAACAAGGATAATCCTTGTGTCTTGATTTCGCAAAACGCGAAATCCCGAAGGAACAAGCGCCGAGACATTTCGGCATTTTGGCTACCAGGGGTTCCAAGGGGTATGGATATCCCTTGTAACCGGATTTCCTGAAATCGCGAAACTCGAAGTTGTGATTCACAAAAAGTTGAAGAGATAGGTGTTGGAACATTTTGGCATTTTTCCATTTCGGCATTTCGGCCACCAAAGGTTCGAAATGGGAAAGGAGGGACCCTTGCATCGTGATTCCCTGAATCACGAAACCTCGAAAGAGCGAACGCCAAGCCAGTTCGACATTTTGTGAATCAGGATTTTGAAAGACAGAGAATAGGGGAGTGCTTGCATCGTGATTCCCTGAATCACGAAAGTCAATAGCACTTTGGAGTTAAGCACATGGGAACGGAGCTGTGTTCATGTGGATGAAGTCTAAGGGAGGAGCTAAAGCCCGTTAAGCCCTTTTCGGCATTTTGGGACCCGGGAGGTTGAAGGACCAAGAACCATCTGCTGCCGAAATCGCAAAATCGTGAATTCTGAAATTCTGAAAGGCGAAACGTGGTCATGAGTAGATTTCGACATTTTGGGGTCCGAGTGTTCAAGGGACTTGGATTCAAGAGACATGGAGTCTTGGCTCGTGAAATCACGAAACCCCAAAACAAGAAAAGGAGGCGCGTGCAGGTTTTCTCAAGACATGTACTAGAAGGACGAAAGGACTTGTGGATTCATCCAAAGGGTTCCAGCCAGGAGCCCGAAGGGCCATTTCGGCTCAGGGAAGAGAACGATCCAGAGACCGGGAGGTCGCAGAACCCTGCTGAAGTAGGGGGTCTACATCAGGTGGTATCATAGCATCAATTTTTCGTTTGTAGACTTCAGGCGAAGGAGGAAAATAAGGAGACAGAGAAATCAAAGCTGTACTCTGTGTGTGATAGATAGTCGACATAATGTCGCCAAGAAGACGAGAGTCACCTTTAGCCAATCGTGCTGTAGAGAGGGAGATGTGAGAGCTTCGCACCTAATTAGAAACAATGGAAGAAACACAGAGAAGAGAACCTGATGTTGGGGATGTCAGTGATGCAGAAAGTGAAGAGGTTGAGGTTGAAGAAGATGCAGGAGAGGATGCTGCAGAAGAACATTTGTTGACAACAGTTTCTAGGTTGGGAGGCAGAGATAAGATAGAGGTCCCCATGTATGAGGGAAATCTATATGTTGAAGAAATGTTGGATTGGATAAGGTCCATGGAAAAACACTTCTACTATGAAGATGTCGATGAGGAGAAGAAGGTGAAGCAGGCAGTCACCCGGCTAAAAGGGCATGCAACACACTGGTGGGACGAACTACAGGCTGATAGGAGAAGTAAACGTAAACAGAGGATAAAGAGTTGGGACAGGATGGTAGCCAACCTGAAGGCTAAGTTCATACTCAAAGATTACCAGATCAATCAGTTCAGGAAGCTACAGAACCTAAGACAGAAAGGGATGACAGTCAAGGAGTACACCGAGGAGTTCTACCGGCTGAACATCAAAACTGGACAATGGGAGAGAGACAAAGAAAGAGTCACCAGATATATAAATATCTTGAGATATGAGATCTAGGACGAGCTTAGCATGATGTCAGTAAGGACTGTGGAAGATGCTTATCAGTTTGCGCTGAAGGAAGAAGAGAAGCTGGCCAGAAAACAAAACCAGTGAGGAAGAGGTGAAATCTCAATCCCAAGAAAAAGTAAGGGATTTAACCATGACAGAGAACATTAGTCTAAGGATGAGGCTGAGAAACCACAAAATCACTCAGAATGAGGAGGAAGTTCACGAGGAAGATAGAGTGGTGGAAGAAACTCTTCTAGAGGAAGAGGCAGGGGAGGATTAAGGTGCTATAACTGTGGAAAGGTAGGGCACATGTCTCGGGAATGTCCCGAGAATAAGGAAGGAGGAGAAGCCCACATTTTAGAAGCATAACGAAGAGATGTTGAGGCAGAAGGAGCAGAGGATGGAGCATCCCTGATGTTGACAAAAGTTCTCTTAAAACCAGAGGCAGAAATTGAAAAACCAGTGCAGAGAAACAGTCCCTTTAGGACAGCTTGCAAGACTGAGGATAAAGTATGCAAGGTAATCATTGACAGTGGGAGTACCGACAAACTAGTATCCACAGAGATGGTGGAGAAATTGGAGCTGAAGACAACTGCACATATGAGACCATACAAACTCTCATGACTGCAAAAAGGACACCAAGTAACGATCGCTAAACAATGCCTGGTTGAGATTAAAATAGGACGATATAAAGATGAAATCCTATGTGATGTAATTCCCATGGATGTATGCCATATTCTGTTGGGAAGACCATGGTAGTTTGACAGAAATGTCATTCATGATGGAAGGAAGAATACATATACATTGGAGAAGAATTATAGGATGCATATGTTGCTGCCAATGGAGGAGAAGAGAGCGAAAGAGGAAGCCAACACAAACATACTTATCATGAGTGGGAAGGAACTCCTGAAAGAAGTCAAGGAAGAACAGGAGATGTAGTTCATTGTGGTGAGGAATCCTAGAGTCATCCTTACGAGTACATCGATGGATGATTTACCTAAAGAAGTTCAGGAGATACTGGATAATTTTGCTGATATAGTGGTGGATGAGCTGCCAAACTCATTGCCACCCATCAGGAGTATCAGTCATCATATCGACTTGATACTAGGAGCAAGCCTGCTAAACAAGGAAGCGTACATATTAACACCTCGAGAAAATGAGGAGGTGAAGAACCAAGTCCAAGAGTTGTTGGATAAGGGCTTAGTCAGAGAAATTTTGAGCCCATGCATAGTACCAACTGTGTTAAGCCCAAAGAAAGATGAAGGATGGAGAATGTGCATAGACTCGAGAGCCATCAACAAGATCACCATTAGGTACAAATTTCCTTTACCGAGAATGGATGCTTTAATGGATTTCTTAAGTGGAGAAAATTTATTTTCCAAGATAGATTTGAAAAGTGGATATCACTAGATCAAGATGAGAGAAGGTGATGAATGGAAAACAACCTTTAAGATGAATGAAGGTCTGTATGAGTGGCTAGTTATGCCATTTGGCTTAATGAATGCCCCAATCACTTTTATGAGGGTGATGAATGAAATTCTAAAATATTTCATTCGCAAGTTCGTGGTTGTATATCTGGACGATATAATGGTCTTTAGCAAGACTAAAGAGGAGCATTTGAGGCACCTAACACTAGTAATGAGAAGGCTACAGCAGGAGAAGTTGCTGATCAATTTGAAGAAATCCTCTTTTATGAAGGAAAAACTCATTTATTTGGGTTTCGTGATCTCTTCGAATGAACTGAAGATGGATCCAGAGAAGGTGAAAGCGATCAGAGAATGGCTATCACCAAGGAGCATGTTCGACGTAAGAATATTTCATGGTTTAGCAATTTTTTATAGAAAGTTCATTAGAGACTTCAGTGGGATTTGTGCACCCATGATGGATAAAGTGAAGAAGCGGCACAAGTATTTTAAATGGACATATGAGGATGAAAAGAGATTTAATATACTAAAGGAGAAGATAACAGAATGACCAATTTTGGTCTTGCTGAATTTTGAAAAGACATTTCAGGTAAGATGTGACACAAGTGGAGTTTCAATAGGACCAATTCTGAGTCAGGAAAATTGACATGTTGCCTATTTCAGCGAGAAGTTGAATGAGACTAAGAGGAAATACTCCACATACGACAAGGAGTTCTATGCCATAATTCAAGCATTGAAGAAATGGAGGCATTATCTTGTCCTACAAGAGTTTGTCTTGTACAACGATAACCAAGCTTTACAATTCATAACCCGACAAGAAAAACTGAATCAGAGACATGCAAAATGGGTTGAATTTATGCAAAATTTTACTTTTGTCATAAAACATATTGTTGGGAATACTAACAAGGTTGTTGATGCGTTAAGCAGGAGATGTTTAATTCTGCAGGAATTCCAGGTGAAGACCTTGGGGTTTGAACACCTTAAGGATATGTATTCTGATGATACAGATTTCAAAGAGCTACAAAGCATGTACAAGTCCAGTACTGAGAAATGGAAGTCAGTGGACAGAGTATATGGTTCAAGAAGGATTGTTGTTCAAAGGAAATAAATTGTGCATACCAAGATGCTCAATGAGGGACAATATTCTGAAGGACAATCATAGTGGAGGATTGGCTGGACACTTCAGCCATGATAAAATGTTTGCACAGTTGAGAAGCTCGTACTATTGGTGAAGTATCAGAATAGATGTGATAAATTTGGTGAACAGATGTAGAATCTGCCAACATGCAAAGGGGAAAAGACAGAACATTGGATTGTATCAACCATTGCCAATACCAGAGAGGCCTTGGGATGCAATAAGCATGGATTTCGTGTTGGGATTGCCAAGAACACAAAGGGGATTTGATTCCATATTTTTTGTGGTGGATAGGTTATCAAAGATGGCACATTTCATCCCATGCCGAAAGACCAGTGATGAAACACATGTTGCAAATCTGTTTTTCAGAGAAGTTGGGAGACTTCACGGCCTTCCCAAGAGCATTGTCTCAGACAGTGACACAAAATTTGTTGGTCACTTTTGGAGGACATTGTGGAAGAAGATGGGGACATATTTTTCCTTCATCTCAACTTATCACCCTCAGATAGATGGGCAGAATGAGGTGGTAAATAGAAGTTTGGGAAACTTATTGAGAAGCCTAGTTACTGAACATCATAACCAGTGGGATCAAATTCTTCTACAAGAAGAATTTGCATACAATGACTCACCAAACAGAAGTACTGGAAGGAGTCCATTCCAAATACTCTATGGAATGCAACCCAGGGGAGTGTCTGAGTTAAGGGACTTGGAACAGGGAGAGATCAGAAGCGTCGGAGTAGAGGATTTTGCTGTTGAATTGTAGAGACTCCATGGTCGGATCAAGGAACAATTACAAAGTTCTAACCATAAATACAAGCACAGGGTTGATCAACATCACAGGGAACTTCAATTTGAAGTGGGAGATCAGGTTTTAGCACATATCAGAAAGGAAAGGTTCCCTAGGGGAACATATAACAAATTGAATATGAAGAAGATAGGACCCTATAAGATCTTGAGGAAGTTTGATGCAAACGCCTATGAGATCGAACTGTCAGATGATGTGGGAATTTCACCCATATTCAATGTTTCAGACCTGTACCCTTATAGGAAAGATGACACAAAAGGGTCAGAAGATCAAGGAAAGATTCAGTGGGGGAAATAGATGCCTGTGGTAGAAAAGTTGCAGATGGAGAAAATTGTTGATCAGAGGATTGGCAAGAAGACCAGGAGGAAGAATTATTTTGAATATCTAGTCAAATGGAAAGGACACCCAATAGAAGATGCTAGTTGGTAAAATGAAGCTGCTATTCAGAAGCAGGGAAAATTAGTAGAGGAGCTCATGGACAGGAGTCCATGAATTTTTGTAAAGGGGAGTATGATGCAGGAGCATCGTTGGCAAGCGCACAGAGGTAGGACCACTCAACATATGTGAGTTCTTCCAAAAATTCAACGTTGACAGTTGCAGTCGATTTTGGAATCCACCTTCACTCAACGTCGAAATTCACCTTTGGAGGCACGCTTGAACTGATGTTGAATTTTACCCTTTGATGCACGTTTTGAAAATTGTAAACAGAGCAGGAGTTTCCACTTCCACTCTGGAATGCGACTGAAATAAGATAGCGTAGGATGAATCTTAGAGTAGGCAAGTAGCCAGGGGAAACCCTATAAACATCTTTGAGTTATGTAGAAGTTGACACACCCAGTTAGAGAAAGATGGAATACCGAGAAAAAAACAAGTGGTAAGAGAGAACTGCGAGTTAGCAGGAGATCTCAATCTCTTGAGTGACTGTAATTTTGAATGTATTATGTAGCCAGTGGGAACTTGTGAATATAATAGAATGTAAAATTGACCCAAATGTATGGTGTTTGGACTGTGTGCATTTTCCTGCTATTTTCTGTTTTCATGAAAAAGTGGATGGAACTGTGAATTTTCCCAGTTTCAATTATTTCTCTTCATTGGAAGCTCTGCAAGGTGTGCATCGAGCCAGAGAGGAACATCGTGGATCTGAGTTATTGAAATCCCTCAGATGTAAGGAGTGCACGGGAGATCAAAGTTTGAACCATACAAAGCTTAGGAGGGATAACACTTCGGAAGGTGTTGTCGAGACCAGGAATCCATTCTAAGTCGGAATCAAGTAAAAATATCAGGAGGAAGAACACCATCGAGCGTTGGATCACTGTGGAAGTCCCCATGGATCGTCTGATTGGAAGAGGGAGTGCATACTTTAATGCTGTGTATATCTAGGTGAGGGGAGTTCAAAGATCTGAACGGATGATGTAAAATCCTCGAGGAGGAACACCGAAACCCCACAGGCCGTTGGATCAACTCGAGCTATGAGGAGGTTAGCGGCAAGAGTTTATCAATGCCCATTTTGGGATTTTGGGTACCGCGAGTTGGAAAGACAGAGACTCTTGTCTTTCAGAATCCCAAACCACGAAATCGCAAAATTGTGATTCGACCAGAATCGTCGATCCCAGGGGTCATTGTGGACCGTTGATTGAATGCCAAAATATTTCAACATTTCGACCACCGAGGGTTCCAAGTGGCAGAGATATCCCTTGTAACCAGATTTCTCGAAATCGTGAAACCCGAAGTCATGATTCACAAAAGCCAGAGGATAAGGCACTGGGACATTTTGTCTTTTCGATGACTGGAGATTCCAAGGAATAAGGATACTCCTTATGTCCTAATTTTACAAAACGTGAAATCCTGAAGGAACAAGCACCGAGCCATTTCGGCCACCGGGGGTTCCAAGGGGAAGAGATATCCCTTGTAACCGGATTTCCCAAAATCGCGAAACCCGAAGTCACGATTCACAAAACCCTGAAGGGATAGGTGTTGGAACATTTCGACATTTTTCCATTTCGGCCACTAGAGATTCAAAAGGGGAAAGGAGAGACCCTTACATTGCGATTCCCCGAATCGCAAAACCCCGAAAGAGAGAACTCCAAGCCAATTCGACATTTCATGAACTGGGATTTCGAAAGACAGAGAACAGGGGAGCACTTGCATCGTGATTCCCCAAATCACAAAAGTCAATATCACTTTGGCATTAAGCACGTGGGCATGGAGTTGCGGTCACGTGGACGGAGGCTAAGGGAGGAGCCAAAGCCCGTTAATCCCTTTTCGGCATTTCAGGACCCGGTAGGTTGAAGGACCAAGAACCATCTACCGCCAGAATCGCAAAATCATGAACTTCCGAAATCCCGAAAGGTAGAATGTGGTCATGAGTAGATTTCGGCATTTTTGGGTCCAGGTGTTCTAGGGACTAAGAGTCAGGAGACATGGAGTCCTGGCTCGTGAAATAACGAAACCTTGAAACACGAAAATGAGGTGCGCGCAAGTTTTCTCAAGATCTGTATCAGAAGGACTAAAGGACCTGTGGATTCATCCAAAGAGTTCCAGCCAGGAGCCCGAAGGGCCATTTCGGCTCAGGGAAGAGAACGATCCAGAGACCGAGAGGTCATAGAAGCCTACTGAAGTAGGGGGTCTGCATCATAGATGAAACTAAACCTTATTGGATGGTTCACCCTTACTAGAGAATAACCCCAAAGCAAACGGGAGAGGATGTAATAAATGAAACAAATGACTAGTTAACCGAGAATTTTATTACACACAGTCCATGCTTGCAAGAAAAATAAGGTTTAAAATTATCACAAGGGATACGTGATAATTTTTCATTAGGGTTTTTGAATGACCGATACGTGATTGTTAGGGTATGGAATAATTACTACGAAAAGATATGAAGTGGAACTGTCATTTTCCCCTTGGGCCCAATGTTGGATTAATGGAGTTCCATCTAATGGTTGCCACATCCTCTTCTTCACATGGTTAGGTACCTTCTCGGCATTAATTTTAAACCTCATGGTGAGTAGTAGACCCGAGAAACCCAGTAAATGGAATTCATGGAATTAATGCCGAGAAGGTACCTAACCATGTGAAGAAGAGGATGTGGCAACCATTAGATGGAACTCCATTAATCCAACATTGGGCCCAAGGGGAAAATGACAGTTCCACTTCATATCTTTTCGTAGGAATTATTCCATACCCTAACAGTCACGTATCGGTCATTCAAAAACCCTAATGAAAAATGTTTTCATAACGATAAACTCAGCCAGTTAGGTCACCACTCTCGTCCCCAATCTGCCAAAGCTGGGTACCAGTGTTAGTTCTAGGACTATTCTAAGGCATAGAACTAACCAGACATTACCCATCAGTTCAACTGCCACGATCATGTGGTAGATGGATAGAATCGACTTTCCTTATGACAAGGGTAAGTTTTTTTCTTATTAATAAAACGATGGGACATAGTCTATTAATGATGGCCTTCATCAGTATGTCGATAGTTTGCATAGGACAATAGTTTTACCCTAGTGTTCACCTCATAACATATTTTTCCTTAAGTGCAGTAGAATCAAACTTGTATAATATAGTTTTATTAGTTTGAATGATTGTTTTCTATGATGGGTAACCAAGATATATATATATATATATATATATATATATATTGACATTCACATGGGTGACAAACCACCACCCTTAAATTTTAAATAGAGATAGAATTCCTTTCATTTGTTGGAGTCATAGTATACATGGAATGCACGAAGGTTAAGTAAGGATAATTCATAGTATAGAGTCTCTTAGGAAAGGAATAAAATTTAAGAATGGTGAAAGAAAGAAATACAAGTCTTTTTAAAAGTTTTTTTTTGGTTAAGAAATTGGGGTTCATTACATATGGTATCAGAGAAAAGGTTACAACACTTGGAACTTGAAAAGGGTCACATTATTCACTTAACACATATTTTTATTTATGTAAAACTAATAAACTCTTATTGTTACAAACAAAAAACCCTTTTCTGTTTCGTGTTAATCATGGAAGCCCAGAATGACACAGAAATTAGACTTGATGAGAATCATGAACAAAGAATTCCTGAAGACCCAAGATAGAATAATGATGGAAGCTCACCTATTGAAGTTCTGGAAATGATGAGGAATCTCATTGTTGAGCTACAGGTTTTCAAAGAAGACAATGAGAAACTAAAGAAAGAACAACAAGAGAAGAAAAAAATAAATGAAGTCCTTATGCACAATATAGTGACAAAGAAAATCCCAAAGGACGATAACCATGAAGAAAAGGTTAGTAAAAGGGCCTCCAAGAATTCTGGTCCTGAATAATAAAAAGGGGATAGCTCATCTGAAGGTACACCTTCAACTGAGGATAAAACAAAAACAGACAGAAAAAGAAAACAGGTAGACCACCTTCAAGGAGAATTTAAGAAAATGAAACCAACTACATTTGATGGGGAATCCAGAACAGGGGAGGAACTTGAAGCATGGTTATTAGACATAAAAATGTATTTCCAGATATACAACTATTCCAACAATATCAAAGTTAGAATGGCCATCTATAATCTGAAAGGAAAAGCCAACATTTGGTGGCAAGACCTAAAATTGGCCAAGGGACTAAAGGAGAAACAGATGGAATGGTTTGACTTTAAGAAATACTTTAAGAAACAATACCTATCTGAAAGCTACTACAAAAGAAAAATGAAATAATTTTATGAGTTACGACTTGGACAAATGTCTATGGAGGATCTAATAAATAAATTCTTGGAATTACTAAGGTTCATACCTTATATCCAGAAGGATAAAGTGAAAATCTAGTTGTTCCTAAGTTTTTTACCACAGTCTTACAGGGACAGAATCAAATTTGGTAATCCCAAGTCCCTAAGTGAAGTATTCAGAAAATCCCAAATGTGTTACGACCAATACAAACAACAAACAAAACTTCCAAAGGCTTGGAAAGATAAGAAACAAGACCGAATGAACTAGCGAAAGAAATGATACCAACCAACCCCTTATCGGAATGCAAAAAAAATCTTTCCAAGGAAATATTTTCACTCGAACCATCCAAGTTCACAAGGAGGCGGTAAAACGGTAAATTTGGGAACAAAGAAGTTTGGGGACAGCCCCCAGGAGCCGTTAAAGTGCTGGGAATGTGGAGAAACCCATCTAAGGAGGAATTGTCCATGTTTAAATTCATCAAACATAACTGTTGTTCATAATTTGTAGGAAGCCTCGACAGTGGGTGATGTGGGCATAAGCTTGCATCAAATCAATGCAACCATAGATGGTTAGAAAGATGACCACCAATCCTCTGTGGTAGAAATTGAAGGTAAAATCAATAACACTCGAATTTCTATTTTTATTTATCTTGGAGATATGATAAGTTATATCACACCTGGTGTAGTAGAGTAAAATAAACTTAAGAAAGTGAGACACACAAAATCATGGCTGGTACAACTAGCAACAAGAACTAAAAGGAAAGTGGTTGACTTTATTTCTGATTATGAGTTCAGTTTAGATGGTCAAAACATAAGAACAAATCTGAACATTCTACCACTAGGATCTTATTATGTGATTATCATAATGGATTGGTTAGAAAGCCACAAAGCAGTACTATATTGTTATGCAAATACACTTAAATATAAAGACGAAAATGACATTACCAGTACATGCCAAGGTATACAAAAACCAATATCAGTTAGACAAGTCACAACAATGCAATTCAAGAAATGCATGAGAAAGGGTTGTCAAGTTTATGCCATCCAAGTAACAAACCTGTTAGAAAAATAAGATAAACCTAGCTTGGAAGACTTTGTCGTTCTACATGATTTGAGAGACGTCTTTGTTGATGAAATACCTAAATTACCCCCTAGAAGAGAAATAGACTTTTCTATAGACCTGCTACCTGGTTCAACCCCTATCTCTAAAGCACCTTACCGAATGAGTTTAGCAGAATTGATAGAATTAAAAACTCAACTACAGGAATTATTGAACAAAGAATATATTAGATCGAGTGTTTCACCATGCGGTGCACCAGTCCTCTTTGTGAAAAAGAAATACAGTACTCTAAGACTATGTATCGATTATAGACAATTGAACAAAATGACTATTAAGAACAAGTACCCCTTACCTAGGATAAATGATCTATTCGATCAAGTAGGCGGGGAAAAGATCTTTTCAAAGTTGGATTTACAATCTGGATATCATCAAGTTAGGATAAAAGATGAGGACATAAGGAAAACAACTTTTCAAGCAAGATATGGACATTACAAATTTGTAGTCATACCTTTTGGACTCACTAACGTGCCAGCCACATTTATGTGTTTAATGAACAATATTTTCATTCATTGACGACATTCTGGTATATTCTAAAATAGAGGAAGAACACAAAGAACACTTAAGAATAGTTTTGCAAACTTTAAGGAAGCACAAACTGTATGCTAAATTTGATAAGTGTGATTTTTAACAGAAGAAGATACAATACCTAGGACATGTAATATCTACAGATGGTATTGTAGTCGATCCTAAGAAAATAAGGGCCATTATGGAATGGTCGGTACTGAAGGATGTAGCAAATATCCGATCATTCATGGGAATCACCAGATATTATCGCAGATTTATAGAGGGGTTTTCCAAAATTGTTTATCCTATCACATCACTACAAAAGAAAGAGACCAAGTTTAACTGGTCACATAAGTGTCAAGACAGTTTTAATAAGTTAAAGGAATTGTTACCAACCGCACCAATCTTAAAGGTAGCATACCCAGATAAACACTTTATCGTCTGTGTTCATGCGAGTAAAGAAGGACTAGGTGGCATCTTAAGTCAAGAAGGACACATTATTTGTTATGAGTCCTAGAAATTAAAGGAGCATGAGAAAAACTACGTCACACACAATTTAGAATTGGCAACAGTAATACATGCCTTAAAAATGTGGCGAAACTACATAATGGGTAGCAAGTTTCTATTATTGACAGATAATAATGGTTTGAAATATATGTTTAGCCAGCCAGATCTTAATGCAAGGCAAGGAAGGTGGCTAGCCTTCTTGAGCAAATTTGAATTTGAGGTAAGACACATCAAGGGTAAGGAAATTAAGGTAGAAGATGCTTTAAGCAGAAGAGTCCATGGGTTATTTGAAATAAATGTCAGTAGGGAAGAAAGTGATCTAGAACAGAGAATAAGGACAACAGGTATTAACAACGAAAATTACACTAAGATAGTGGTAGAATTACAAAACACTACGAAAAACTCAAACAAACCATATCTCAGTATCGATAAAAATGGACTATTATGATTTAAAAACAGACTTTACATACCAGATTTGACAAAGTTAAAGATAACAGTTTTGGATAAAATGCATAAGAAACCGTATTTTGGTCATCTAGGATACCATAAAACGATAAAAACACTTAGGAAATTATTTTATTGGCCTAATATGAAGGGAGAAATAGAAGAATATTTGGCTAGATGCCAAGATTGTCAGTAGGTAAAGGCCGAAAACCAGCATCCAGCAGGCCTATTACAGCCATTACCAGTACCAGAATGGAAATGGGAGACCATATTGCTGCACTTTATCAATGGTTTCTTGTTGTTATGAACACTACTTGTTGAGTGTGAGGCAAGGAGAATATTTATGGAGTGGAACGACATTGCTGAGGAGGAGTTCCGAGTTATCCCTCATAGATTCATGGTTAGGCTAGGGGGTGAATAGGACAAGTGATATTGGTTGCCCTATTTTACGGTTGGGAGGAACATGGTTGTTCCCTTTGTCTTTCTGCGAACTGGTTTAGATATGTTAACCTTCTCCTTCTCTGTTTGAATGATTATATATCTGATGTAATTTATTTGTTAGTTCTGAATTGAAATATCTTCCACCTCTGTTGAATGATTAAATCACCAATGTATTGCATATATCAATTCTTAATTGATATAATAACTTAACTGAAATCTGTTTGAGAGTATGAAGCATAAAAACTAACATAATGTCTTATGAATCTAATTCTGATTGACTCTTTACAGTTGGATTAAATTATGAACGAATGATAAAATTTTCCTTTTATTTTCTATGAAAGTTGAAAGGATTATACATGGTTAAATTCTGGAAGCAATTATTTCTGTAAACCAAATTACTACTATACATTTTTTGTTTCTTTTTTTATGTAAACTATCTGTGTGAAATCAATGTTGGGAAATGACATACTGAGATTGGAAGTTATGCTATAATTTTCATTAATATATCTGTGTGAAATTAATACTAGAAAATTAAGCACGAAGATTGAAATTTATGTCGTACACCTTATAGTTTCATCAAACTGGTTGTATAAAGTGTATCCTGGAAAATTTAATACCAATATTTTAAAATTATGTTATGTGCCCTATAACATATTGTATAGAGATAGATCTGGAGTATAGGTACCCAGATCGAATATTATACTATGTGCCTTATAGTCTATTAATCTGACTATATAAAGATACTTCAAATAAGTAAATATGAAAGAATAAAACTAAGCTACATATATTGTGACAACAGGTCTATTATATGAACTATTTAAACAGTGAAGAAATCAGACCCTTTTTAACTCACTGGATAAAATTTGACGATAAACTAGAACAAGTTTGCAATTAAATTTATATACAAATGTATGTAGTTTCTCAGTTCATCAAAATAACATTAAATGGTTAATCATGACATTTGTAGTACAATTTCAGAGTATAATGAATACTTAGTATTGGAAGCTTCTATACCCTATGCACAAGACATGAATAACTAAATATATAACTGACCGTGCAAACCCCAGAACCATTTCAGAATGTTATTATTACTTGCAAATAGCCAACGACTAACTAAAGGAAATGAATGTTAAACCTTTACACATAACCAGACAAACTCACAGTAGGATGTTTCAAGAACCACTCCTTAAGAACAAAGTGCAAGAACTTCAAATTACCCTACGTCTGGAATGAATCAAAATCAATTATGTTTACTTGAAAATTATTGTCTGGTTCTATCGCATGAGGAAGGAATAATCATGTGTCATGATAGGAGAAAAGAAAACCTTTCCTATCGAAATCAAGCCAGTAAATCTTAGGAGAATATAAGTCAGTTCGTAAGACTGTATCTAAATCTCACAACGACAAATTACTAAACTGGAATTATTTTTTTCATGGAACAGAACTTGGCGTGGTACAATCCTGAATACATCAAAAGTGAGGAACATGAATACCTTTTGGGTATGGTGAGGTCGAGGATCCGAGGCTCCTGTACACCCCAACCCTACATGACGAAACAAGAGAGAGTTCTGATTAGTATTTTGAGATCAGAATCCACATGTTGAGTATAAGTCTTTTTCTAGGTGAAAGTAACATAACCAGAAAATAAGAGTAAGAGAGAGTACAAATGATTACTTAGCTTGGGCTTACAGCGAGAATCGTTATGCCCTTGCATCCTGGTGACATGTTATCTACGCTCCCAAGAGGGGTGGAGAGGCCAACGACCATCTGATGCTTACCCTCACAATCAAAAGGGGCCCATCATTAGTTTGAATACCAAACTTAAAAATAAATTCGAAGAAAAATTTACAGAAGAAGAGATTCATTATACAGATAGTCAAATGTTATAAATGAAGAAACAAAACATTACATAACCATATATCGGGGTATGGAATGAGATGAGTCCAATACTCTTGATATTTAAAGAATCCCTAAATTAATAGAAAACTTAATTAAAAATTTCTTCCCTGGATACGACTTAACAAGAGAAAGTGGTTGGGTCCCAAACCCTCACAAACCCTGGACAAGGTGATCTTTCGGCCAAAGTATCCTAGGCCAAAAACCAAACTTTCTCAGTGAATAATTTGAGGTATCTTATCCATTATTACAGATCTAGGTATTCACAGAGTTGAAGGAGGCATAAAAGTGAACTAATATAATACCCCATTGAATGATGGAGTCTCTGAGGGATGCCAACATGACCTTAAGCCAGGTTCAAAAACCGTAGGGTGGAAGAACCACGTGCAAGTAAATTTGATTAGGATAAGTGTAGTAGATGAAACTAAACCTTATTGGGTGGTTCACCCTTACCAGAGAATAACCCCAAAGAAAATAGGAGAGGATGTACTAAATGAAACGAACGGCTAGTTAACCAAGAATTTTATCACGCACAGTTCATCCTTGCAAGAAAAATGAGGTTTAAAATTATCACAAGGGATCTTACCTCATGAGGAGAACATGTCAAAATCTTCCACTAATCGAATCAACCCGAATCCACTAGAAATTTGAACTCTGATTCAGTGAAACTGGAGCGAGGTGTCACAATGAGTATTCTAAGGGAAATGTGTTAACACAGAGATGAAAAGACAGTGAGTAGTAGACCTGGGAAGCCCAGTAAATGGAATTCATGGAATTAATGCCGGGAAGGTACCCAACCATGTGACAAAGAGGACTTGGCAAGCATTAGACGGTACTCCATTAATCCAGCGTTGGGTCCGAGGGGCAAATGACAGTTTCACTCCATATCTTTTCACATGAATTCTTCCATACCCTGACAGTCACATACCGGTCATTCAAAAACCCTAATGAAAAATGTTTTCATAATGATAAATGCAACCAGTTAGGTCACTACTCTCATCCCCAATCTACCAAAGATGGGTACCAGTGTTAGTTCTAGGACTAGTCTAAGGTGTAGAACTAACCAGACCTTACCCGTTAGTTCAACTGCCACGATCACATGGTAGATGGATAGAATCAAATTTCCTTATGGCAAGGGTAAGTTTTGTTCTTATTAATACAATGATGGGACATAGTCTATTAATTATGGCCTTCATTAGTATGTTGATAGCGTGCGCAAGAAAATAGTTTTACCTTAGTGTTCACCTCATAACATATTTTTCCTTAAGTGCAGTAGCATCGAACTTGTATAATGTAGTTTTATTAGTTCGAATGAATTTTTTCTATGATGGGTAACCAAGATATACATATATATATTGACATTCACATGGGTGACAAACCACCACCCTTAAATTTTAAACGAAGATAGAATTCCTTTCACTTGTTGGAGTCATAGTATGCATGGAATGCACGAAGGTTAAGTAAGCATAATTCATACTATAGAGTCTCTTAGGAAAGGAAGAAAATTTAATAATGGTGAAAGAAAGAAACAAAAGTCTTTTTAAAAGTTTTTTTTTGGTTAAGAAATTGGGGTTCATTACAGTCATGATGAGTCAAAATGTTTCAAGAAGATGAAAGCTTTAGTAGTGATGAAGAAGAACAACATCAATATTGATTCTACTACTTCTTCTTCTTCTCATGGACATGCACTTTCTTCTTCTGGTTTCTCCTTCAATACAACTTCTACTTCTTATTCTGATGAGTGGCTTATTGATTCTAGAGAATCTTATCATATGGCCAAGAATAAAGACATATTTTCTTCTCTAAATGAATGTAACACCAATAAAGTATTTGTTGGTGATGATAGATCTCTTAGTGTTGCGGGATCTCTAACAGTTCAAGTAGATAATGGTCATTTCAATGATGTATTATTTGTTCCAAGTCTTTCTTGCAACCTTATATCAGTATATCAAATCACTCATTCAGGTGAAGGTAAAACCGTAGAGTCTTCACATCACCAATTGTAATCAAGGATCTAAAAGATCCCAAGCACGTTCTTGCAACTGGAATTGTTGATGATATTACTAGGTTGTACAAGTTTGACAAATTTGGGTTATCATATTTTTAATTAGTTGTTTTCTCTCATAGAGATGACTTGAACAAACTTTGGCATGAGTGGTTTGGTCATCTAAACTATCGTTCATTGCAAAAACTATGTAATCAACAGATGGTGACTGGACTTCCTCATGTTTTAGGCAGAGATGGTGTTTTTTCCAGCTATGTTCTCGACAAACATCATCAGGACAATTTTGACAAATTAGCCTCTTGGCACGCCTCGAGCTCTTTGCATCTTGTTCACAGTGATTTGTGTGGTCCACTTTCTTCTCCTTCTTTTTTTGGGTGCAAGTATTTATTAACTTTCATTGATGACTTTTCCAGATGTACTTGGGTTTACTTATTAAAATTTAAGAGCAAAGTTTTTGACAAGTTTTTGGCCTTCAAGGCCCTTGTAGAAAAGCAATGTGGACATAAAATTCAAAGGTTAAGAATAGATAATGGAGGTGAATATGTGAACAATAATTTTACAAGTTACTGCACGACACGGGGCATCCAAATGAAACACATTGTTCCATACAAACCATAACAAAATGGTGTTGTTGAGAGAAAGAATCACAAATTAAAAGAAATGGCTAATTGTATCATCCAATCTAAGGGATTAAGTCTAAAGTATTGGGAAGAAGCCATAAAATATGCAAATTACATAGTAAATCACACTCTCACAAAGGCTCTTAAAAATATAACACCAGAAGAAGCTTGGACTAAAATTAAACCAGATGTAAGTGACTTCCATGTATTTGGCAGTATAGCATGGGATCACATTCCTAATGAGAAAATGAAAGCATTGCATCCTAAAAGTGAGAAGTGTACATTTGTTGGTTATTATGAAGATGGAAAAGGATATAGACTTCTTCAACCACATTGTAAGGAAATTATTATTAGAAGACATGTTAAATTTGACAAAAATGTCTTGGCTTGCAAGCCTAATTCAGATATTGTGCCTTCTTCGGCCTATGAGCCATCTTTGACGTTTGTTCCTTCTTTGGCTTATGAGCCATCTTCGACGTTTGTGCCTTATTATATTCCTATTCAAATTTCTTATTCAAATGATTATAGTGAGGATAAAAATCTACCTCTACCTGCTCACCTTCCTTTAAATGAGTCCTTTGAACCTAAGCCAACACTAGATCCACTGTAACATCTCGCTCTAGCGCACTGAGAAAACTTATTCTTTGAGGACACTTACTCGCAAGTGATCTGGACTTTTATGATATTAAAACATTTATACTTGATTATGATGTGTTATGATAGATGACATGATGTTTTACTGCTTTGACTTAGACAGGTGCTATTGACTTAGTTTTATTGAGTGTGTAGGTTTTTGGACCTTGAGGATGCAGAGGCATCGATGGAACCCCTTGGACTCTGGATTGAGCCAGGGAGTGTGCTATTTGGGTTGATTTATTTACTATGATATTTCATTGATTTGATGATATGATGTGGACATGTTCTGGCACGATTGTTGATGATGCAGGCTAATGATAGCTTGTCGACCATACTTACATATGGAGTAAAGGGGCCACACACGATTACCAGAGAGGTTGAGGGAGAGGTGTGGACAAAAACCCTGCCACAGCCTACTAGCACTCCCGCCGTGGCTCAAATTGTAGGTTAACGATTACCTAGTTCGAGAGGATCCACAATGTCATGAGGGTAGACTATGACAGTCGCTCATGATGACTCTAAGGGGAACGCAATAAGGCAGGGGCCTTATTCCTTAGAAGCCCTTAGTCTCCCAATAGTTCACCTGGTGGAGTGTTGACTCCATGGGTTATTGATGTCTACCAATCAGTTAAGTTGGCAAGTGGCAGCCTTGGAGCACGTGGTGGATCCTGAAGGGAACGCCGCGCAAAAGAAACACAAGAAGTGAGTGGCACCCTTGGAGCACGTGGTGCATCCTGAAGGGCACGTCGCGCAAAAGAAACGAATGAGATGAGTGGAACCCTTGGAGCACGTGGTGCATCCTGAAGGGCACGTCGCATTGATGTTGATGAAGAAACAAACCTAGATGGCCCTAAGACATTTAACGCATTAAGAAATTCTTAACCAACTTCCCTAATTAAATGTCTCCCAGTTTAGACTCTAAGTCCTAAGTCTAAAACTTCTCTAGGGTAAACTTTGTTTAACCTTAAGAAAAAGACCCTATAAAATAAAAATAAAAATTTAAACTAAAAGCCACTTAACTGATAGTTTTAGTCTTCATAATTTTTGGGGTAAAATGAAGAGAGTAATAATTTAATTAAAATCCATAGTTTTAAATTGTAAAGAACAAATAAATTATTTAACTTGTGAAAGTGTAAAAAGATTTCAAATTAATAATAAAGGAAAAGAGTAAATAACGCAACTGCCATTTTGGCCCTAATAAAAAGGAAAAAGAAGGGAATAATAAGAATTAGGAAACTAAGTAATGGAGGAAACATAATAAAGGAAAGATGGGAAATTATGGTAAAAAGCGAGGTCAACATAGTAAGGAATCTGCAATTAAGAACCTTCTAAAATGAACTAACTTAGCAACTTCATTTTAGGGAAAGTATTTAAACCCGTAAGGGAATCTAGGAACACCTAGGAGTAAATTTAGGAGCAACTCTAGCTGGGTAAGGAATTTGAGACAATTAATAAATTTAAAGAAAATAATTATTGGAGGAAAGAGGGGGATGGACAACACTTGTGCGAAGGAGAATATTTAGAATTTTTTTATTTAAAACTTAATTTAAATGTGATTTAGGGAAAGTTGGAGGTTCCAAAAACTCTATAAAAGAAAGGGAAGATGAGGAAGAAAGGGAATCAGTTGTAAGCGTAACATTACGCTGCCAGAATTGTGACTTGACTGATTACTTGTGGGGAGTTGGGATTTCTCAGCTCAGATAGGAGTGGTAGCTCGGCCTTGCGAGGCGAGCTGGGAAGCTAGACATACCATCTGGATAGCGTGTGGCCCCTTTTCGGCTCGGGGGATAAGGGGGAAGCAGAGTAACCCTAGCGATTGGCTGGGAGGTACCGGTGATGTCTCGACGGTCGACGAGAGGGAGTGGAACGGTACGCGTGGACGACACTCGGAGCAGGCGAACAGGAAAAGGTACGCCCCTTCGGCTGAATGATAGATTGTGTAGGATGTATGAGTTAGACCTGTTGTGTATTATTGTGGTGGTAGTTGGTTTTATTGTGCAAGAAAACCCATCCCTCTAACCTTCTCAATTGATTAAATTTTTATGTTCGAGTAATCTCCTGAAAAAGACTGTGTCTGAATTTCTTACAGCGGAAATTATAGATCTGGATTATAGGAATGAGATATGTGAGTCTAAGTCGATTCTGGATTTTTATTTAAAATTTTCTAAGTTGATTTATTATACATCTAAACAATGAGTTGAGCAAACACCACTGTAGTCTTGACCGCCCCCCCTCTAACAATCCGGGCATGTATGACCCAACTTGCCGCGTGGATGCTGGAAACCTTTTTTTTTTAAGCTAAATATTCATGTTGGGTTCAATTCCTGAAGTGGTATATCTGAATGTAACCGAGTCTCCATGCCTGCAAAGCGTCCAGGTTTCGATTGAACACAACGCACTTTATGTTCCAAATTTAATCACTGAAACTTGTAATGACAGTTACGTGTAGAACAGTGGTAATGAAGTTTAATTCTTTAAAATTTTTATGTTGAATATATACATGATGTGTTTTGTATTTAGGATTGGTTATGATGCATTTCAAGCTCACATTTTACCTGACCGATTGTTTGAAAGGTTACCTGTCCAATTACAGCGCTATTATGAATTTACAGGTCGAATCTTTGAATCCCGTCACTATTTACAACGCACAGCTTCTATCCCAGCCCTTCTTCCACCTGAAGTTCAACCCTTAACAAAAATCCTGGAGCTCTAGCGTTTAATTTAAAGGGGAATTGCTAAATTCTGACGGGGTGACTTCCATTTCTTCCAGCGTTTGTTACCTCTGCAACTTTTACACCTAAACCCCTTTGCCTCTGCAGTGTTTAAAAATCGTGTCCTTGTTGTTATTACACCCTCCCTTGGCGGACAAAGCCTTGTCTGTCTGTGGCTCACCCTGCGACTGTATCTTAGGGTTGCCTGGGCCCCTACCTTGACAAGTCGTGTTAAGGAGGCTGTGAGGGGTCCTCTACGACACTACCAAAATTAAAATTGTCGTCCTGGCTGTTGTCGTCTGCCTAGTTCCTAATTTTTGTCAGTGGATAGTTGCTATTTGATTGAATTAAGGCATGCACTCACAACCACCACAGTAATGGGTACTGCAATAGTTTTAATACCATGCCTCTTGCCTCTGCACATTTAAGGTTAATAACTTCACCCGTTCCTGGTACCATTTGATTCTCTGCGTCGTTGCTACACCCCTCCCCCTCGGCGGACTGTGTAAACCGGTTATCTGTGTCCCTTCCTCTGGCAGTTGTTATTTCCCCCCTTGACTCTGGATGTCCTGCCCCTGAATTCACGATTTTTTGGCTGCACTCACGGCGTAAGTTGTTGGTGGTGGACATTAAGCCTTGGCATCGTGGTTGGACCATTGATTTGCGCCAACGCACTTGCCACTATAAATTACCGATGTTGTTTTATGTATAGGTAGTATAACGCAATTTAAATAAAAGTAATCTTAGTGTTATACCATATCTGAAACGTAATGGGTCGCTGTTTTAATTGCAAAGTTGTTTAAATAAACGCAGTGACCTTGTTACCTCCTGACACCATATGGCTAGGTTAGCGTATGAAATGTAGTGTCAATATAATATTCGAGTTAGATTTATGTAAGGGTACTGTCATTGCAACATAAAAGAAAATGTAAAGTTAGATTTGAATAGCCTATCAATTATAGTGTTATTGTGTTTTTATGTGCAACATTATTTTAATGAAATGTAGTGTCAATATAACATTAGAGTTAGATTTATGTAAAGGTATTGTCATTGCAACATAAAAGAAAATGTAAAGTTAGAGTGGGATAACCTATAAATTATAGTGTGACTGTTATTATTTACAATACTATTGTAATAAAAGGTAATGACATTGCAATTTTATCGTATGCTATGGATAATTTATTGTTACTAATGACATACAATGTAAGGCCCCTAGAACTAAGTACCATAAATTATTGTGATTTAGTAAATGGGGATGTACAATCAATTGAAATTGCTTAGTAATGGATTGGCATTTAAATTGGATTGCTATTAAATGAATTTACAATATGTTCATGTTAATGCTATTGTTCAAGTAATGTTAATGATTATGTGGTTATCGTTTTAGCGTATTGATAAGGTAAATGTTATAGATAACATAAGGGGTAAAGTGTTTGTCCTTATTTATTTGTCATAATATGAAATGTAATGTGGTTATTATCTTATGGAAATGATGTTGAAGGTTATTATCCTTGATAACAGATAAAATATGATGTCCTGAACTAAGTGCATTAAGTCATTATGATTTAGTAAATGGGGATGTACAATCAATTGAAATTGCTTTAGTAATGGAATTGCATTTAAATTGGATTTGCTATTAAATGAATTTACAGTTAATTGACTTGCGCATCGTAGAGGACGTGGTTGATCCTTAGCTATTGATGTACTTGGATATATACATTTTATTGCTTGGTTTGCTTGTGTCAGGTGGGACATAGACACCTCCATGTTCCTCATAATAGTCGCTATCCCTGAGACCTTAAATGGTTAAAATCGATGGGAACCTGGGCTTGAGCGTTGCTTATGTGTCTTGGAGGTCCTAACCATTGCAGGGTAGGACGGTCGGGTAGTCAGTCTTACTTATTGTCGATTGATTGTCGTTAATGCATGCAGTTACTTGTTGTGTGTCTTATGTCGTCTTGTTATGTTCGTCGTGGTTGTGTCTTATTCATCCTCGGGTGGCGACGCAGAGTCAAATGTGTTCATTTCCTTTGTACATGCGCGCACACACCTTAAACAAATAAAAAAAAAAAAAATGCACTTGTTATATGAGGATCGTCGTCGTAATGAGCAGGTTCGTTACACATGGTATCAGACCCAGGTTCAACCCGCGACTTGGGATTCTCTACGGCTTTCGTGACGTGATTTGGTTCGATTATACTATTATTGATCGAGTTGATTGTGTGCGTGTAGGTGATCATGGCTAGAGGACATCGCGGAGGCAGACGACAGGGTGCTAAGGGTGGAGGCATGACACCTCCAGTAGCATCCACACCTAAGGGGTCTAACCCCCAGGGAGACGAGCACGTTCTCGGACAGGAACATATAGCAGTTAGCGATGTAGTCAGGATGATGAGATATTTTCAGCGCATGTTCGAGGCTCTGATTAGCCTCTTGGACAGAGATGAGTCCAGGGCACCGACACCCGCTGAGGTTTCGTTGCGCGCAATGGCCGTTACTGGTAGCATTCACCGTGAACTCGAGAAGGTTAAATTTCCTGAGTTCCTCGGTGCCCCGGATGGTGCACCCGCCAAGGCATGGTTGGATAACATGGCGATGTGCTTCACACTTAGCGATTATACCTCCAACATGAAGGTCCGCATGAAGGTCTTTCAACTGAAGGGGAGCGCTCTTCTATGGTGGAAGATGCTCCTACCACAGCTGAACATGGTCATTGAAGACATGTCATGGGAACTGTTCGAGGAACGGTTCCGAGAGAGGTACCTTTCCGAGGAATTAATTGAGCGTCAGCTCAATGAGTTCAACACCTTACGACAGGGAGGTCGTACAGTGCCCGAGTACGAGTCCCATTTTATTGAGCTACTTCGGTATGCTCCGCACCTTAACATTGAGAAGCTGAAGATCAATAGGTTCGTGTTTGGCCTTAACAGAAGCCTAAGTGCAAAAGTTAGGATCTTTATTCCTCAAACCTTACACGATGCCATCCAGAAGGCCCTCATAGAAGAGGAGGAGCTTAGCAGTGGGGTTCAGACCAGGACTCTAGCGAGACCAACAGGGCAGGTTTCATCTGAGACACAGCAGCACCAGACACCAGCGAGACCTATGCCGGGATATCGTGGCTTCCAGAGGGGATCCACTTTCACTACACCCCGACGACTATCACCTCAGTAGTGGACACCTTATCAGGGACCACAACATCAACAGTAGCGTCACCTGCAGCAGTAGTAGTTTAGGCCTGTTCAACAAAACAGATGGGTACTGTCGCTGACCAAACCCTTAGTATTTTGATAGAACTAGGTGCTACTGAGAGTTTCGTTTCTGTTGTAGCGCTAAAAAGGATTAAGGTAAAGGCAGTCGATCAGGATGAGTTTAGCTTCATAGAGATGGCTTCGGGAGCCAAACAGAAGGTTGGAGGAAACATTACAGGCTGTGCTCTTAACCTGGGAGAGTTTGTCACGAGGATCAACTTGTACGTCACAATCTTAGGATCGTATGACGTCATGATTGGTATGGATTGGTTGGAATCGCATGAGGCGATACTCAACTGTAGGATGAAACGGTTGAGCTTGGTTGATGAAAAAGGATAGAGACGTGTGATTGTAGGACGGAACCAGGGAGTCTTCCTGAGGTTCATCTCTTCCTTACATTTACAGAAGAGTATGTGCAAGGGGTGCAAGCTTTATGCGATCCTTGCGCTAAAGGAAAAGGGAGTAGCAAAAGGTATAGAACACCTTCCGATGGTGAAGGAGTTTGTGGATGTATTTCCAGAGGAGTTACCTGGGCTGTCGACGGAAAGGGAATTGGAGTTTACCATAGACCTGAAACCAGGGACCGAACCAATAGCAAGAACGTCGTATCGGATTTCGACCCCGGAGTTGCAAGAGTTGAAAATGCAACTGAAGGAGTTGATGGACCTTGGAATGATACGTCCTAGCGTGTCACCATGGGGTGCACCTGTTATTTTCATTCGGAAGAAGGACAGATCATGGAGGCTTTGCATTGACTACCGTCAACTGAACAAGGCTACGATCAAGAATCAGTATCCCTTACCAAGAATTGATGATCTGTTCGATCAAATGAAGGGTGTGATAGTGTTCTCCAAGATTGATTTGCGATAAGGTTACCACCAGTTGCAGATAAAGGAGGATGATGTCCCTAAGATTGCCTTTAAGACGAGATTTGGACATTATGAGTTTAGAGTTTTTCCGTTTGGACTGACAAACACGCCAGGAGTATTTATGAGTTTGATGAACGGGGTGTTCCATGAGTACTTGGACAAGTTCATCCAAGTATTCATTGATGATATTTTGATCTACTCTCGGACAATGGAGGAGCATGATGAACACTTGCGCTTAGTACTACAGTGTCTTCGAGAGCACAAACTATATGGGAAATTGTCCAAATTCTCTTTTTATTAATCAAGGATTCACTACTTAGGGCATGTCATCTCCGGCGAAGGTATTGTCGTGGATCCAACCAAGTTTGAGGCTATTATGGAATGGCCTGCACCAACGAATGTCACATAAGTTCATAGCTTTATGGGTTTAGCAGGATACTATCGACGATTTGTCGAGGGATTTTCGAAGATAGTGAATCCGATCACGAAATTGCAAAAGAAAAACATGAAGTTTGTTTGGACCGAGAAATGCACGGAAGCATTTCGGAGGCTTAAAGAGTTGTTGACAACAATGCCGATACTAAAAGTCCTTGACATGGATGTAGACTTCTTGGTATGCACTGACGCATCCAAGGAAGGTTTAGGTGGAGTCTTTATGCAAGACGGACAAGTGATTGCTTACATTTCAAGGAAACTGAGAAGGCATGAAGACAACTACACGATGCAGGATTTGGAGTTATTAGACATTGTATATGCCTTGAAGGTTTGGAGACACTATCTTCTTGGATGAAAATTTGAATTAAAGACTGATCATTGTGGACTACAACACATTTTTACACAAAGCGACCTGAATGCGCAACAACGACGTTAGTCAGAATTGCTTAGCGAGTACGACTTTGAGATTACTTACGTAAAGGGAACAATGAACTGAGTGGAAAATGCTTTGAGTTGGAGGCCACACATATTTTTGGTGTTGCCTCTTCAGACGAATCTATGTGAGAAGATTCTCACCTTACAGCGTGATGATGACTGGTACAAATAGGTCAAGGGTTTTATCAGACAAAACACCATGATGGTACCACGATACGAGGGATTTTCATTTGATAGCGATGGGTTATTGAGGTTTAGAGGTCGGATTTACATACCGCCAAACGACGAGTTGAGGATGTTGATCCTGAGCGAGGCTCATAGAGTAGTTTACATGGCTCACCCGAGAGTCACAAAGATGAGGGCAGACCTGAAACCCTTATTCTTCTGGAAGGGAATGAAGGCCGACATAGTCAACTATGTTTCCAGATGTCTAGAGTGTCAGCAGGTAAAGGCTGAACATAGACACCCGACAGGATTACTTCAACCACATGGCATTCTGGAATCAAAATGGGAGGTCATTTCGGTGGATTTTATTGTTGGATTGCCACTGAAGGCAAGGAGACATGACTCGATTTTCGTAGTAGTAGACACTCTGACGAAGAGTGCTCACTTTATTCCTGTGCATACGACTTATCAGGCACCTGACATAGAGAGAGTTTTCATCAGTGATATTGTGAGGCTACATGGAGTTCCTAAGAAGATCATATCCGATCGAGGATCGATGTTTACTAGACGATTTTGGACGAGTTTCCAAGAGGCCTTGGGAACCCAACTTAACTTTAGTACTGCGTATCACCCAGAGACTGACGGACAAACCGAACGAATGAACCAAACCTTGGAAGACATGTTGCGCATGTACGTGATGGACCAACAAAAGCGTTGGGAGGAATTCTTGCCCCTAGTAGAGTTCGCTTACAACAACAGTTACCAGAGCACCATTAAGATGGCGCCTTTTGAGTTTCTTTATAGGTGACCATGTCGGACGCCCTTGAGTTGGGATCGTCTTGAGGATAGGGTCCTGGTGGGACCTGAAGCGATCCAAGAAATGGAAGAGAAAATGCAAACCATAAGACAAAGGATTAAAGAAGCGCAGGATCGACAAAAGATTTATGTCGATGCGCACCGAGTCGACCGTAGTTACGAGGTCGGCGATCGAGTCTTCTTACGGGTTAAGCCGCATAAGAGTTTGATCAAGTTTGGAAAGGGATATAAACTCTCTCCTAGGTTCGTGGGACCTTTCGAGATTGTGGAAAGAAAGGGGCCCATGGCCTATCGACTAGCCTTGCTTGATTCCTTGAAGCTTATGCACGATGTTTTTCATGTATCTGTTTTGAGACATTATATTAGTGATCCTACACATGTGATTGACATGAGTTCCTTGCAGGTATCGGATGAGGGAGCACTCACGGCTGAGCCGGTCTGCATATTATATCATCGCATTCGACAGTTACGACGTCGAACAATAGATCAGGTCAAGGTCCAGTGGGACAAATATAGTCCGCACTCGGCGACGTGGGAGGACGCATATGATATGCGCCAGCAGTTTCCATTTTTGTTTGACAGAGAGACTTATGATACTGTGATACATTTATTTCAGCATTTATACTATGAAACTTCAGGACAAAGTTTAGACCAAGAGGGGGTGTATGTAACATCCTGCTCTGGCACACTGAGAAAACTTATTCTTTGAGGACACTTGATCGCAAGTGATCTAGACATTTATGATATTAAAACATTTATCCTTGATTATGATGCATTATGATAGATGACATGATGTTTTACTTCTTTGACTTAGACAGGTGCTGTTGACTCAATTTTATTGAGTGTGCAAGGTTTTGGACCTTGAGGATGCAGAGGCATCGATGGAACCCCTTGGAATCTGGATTGAGTCAGGGAGTGTTCTATTTGGGTTGATTTATTTACTATGATATTTCATTGATTTGATGATATGATGTGGACATGTTCTGACACGATTTTTGATGATGCTGGCTGACGATAGCTTGCCGACCAGACTCACATATGGAGTAAAGGGGCCACACATGATTAACAGAGGGGTTGAGGGAGAGGTGTGGACAACAACCCTGCCACAACCTACTAGCACTCCCGTTGTGGCTCGAACTGTAGCTTAACGATTACCTAGTTCGAGAGGATCCACGATGTCGTGAGGGCAGACTGCGACAGTCGCTCATGATGACTCTAAGGGGCGTGCAATAAGGCGGGGGCCTTATTCCTTATAAGCCCTTAGTCTCCCACAAGTTCAACTAGTGCAGTGTTGACTCCAGGGGTTATTGATGTCTACCAATCAGTCAAGTTGGCGAGTGGCACCCTTGGAGCACGTGGTGCATCCTGAAGGGCACGTCGCATAAAAGAGACAAACGAGGCGAGTGGCACCCTTGGAGAATGTGGTGTGTCCTGAAGGGCACGTTGCATTGATGTTGATGAAGGGACAAACCTAGATGGCCCTAATACATTTAACGCATTAAGAAATTCTTAACCAACTTCCGTAATTAAATGTCGCCCAGTTCAGACTCTAAGTCCTAAGTCTAAAACTTCTCTAGGGTAAATTTTGTTTAACCTTAAGAAAAAAACCCTATAAAATAAAAATAAAAATTTAAACTAAAAACCACTTAAGTGATAGTTTTAGTCTTCATAATTTTTGGGGTAAAATGAAGAGAGTAATAATTTAATTAAAATCCGTGGTTTTAAATTGTAAAGAACAAATAAATTGTTTAACTTGTGAAAGTGTAAAAAGATTTCAAATTAATAATAAAGGAAAAGAGTAAATAGCGCAACTGCCATTTTGGCCCTAATAAAAAGGAAAAAGAAGGGAATAATAAGAATTAGGAAACTAAGTAATGGAGGAAACATAATAAAGGAATGATGGGAACTTATGGTAAAAAGCGAGGTCAACATAGTAAGGAATCTACAATTAAGAACCTTCTAAAATGAACTAACTTAGCAACATCATTTTAGGGAAAGTATTTAAACCCGTAAGGGAATCTAGGAACACCTAGGAGTAAATTTAGGAGCAACTCTAGGTGGGTGAGGGATTTGAGACAATTAATAAATTTAAAGAAAATAATTATTGGAGGAAAGAGGGGGATTGACGACACTTGTTTGAAGGAGAATTTTTAGAATTTTTTTATTTAAAACTTAATTTAAATGTGATTTAGGGAAAGTTGGAGGTTCCAAAAACTCTATAAAAGAAAGGGAAGATGAGGAACAAAGGGAATTGACTGTAATCATAACGTTACGCTGCCAGAATTGTGAATTGACTGATTACTTGTGGGGAGTTGGGATTTCTCAGCTCAGATAGGAGGGGTAGCTCGGCCTTGCGAGGCCAGCTGGGAAGCTAGACATACCATCTGGATAGTGTGTGGCCCCTTTGTGGCTCAGGGGGATAAGGGGGAAGCAGAGTACCCCTAGTGATTGGTTGGGAGGTACCAGTGAGGTCTCGACGGTTGGTGAGCGGGAGCGGCACGGAACGCGCGGACGACACTCGAAGAAGGCGAACAGGCAAAGGTACGCCCCTTCGGCTGAATGATAGATTGTGTAGGATGTATGAGTTAGACCTATTGTGTATTATTGTGGTGGTATTTGGTTTTATTGTGCAATAAAACCCATCCCTCTAACCTACTCGATTGATTAAATTTTTGTGTCCGAGTAATCTCCTGAAAAAGACTGTGTCTGAATTTGTTACGGCAGAAATTATAGATCTGGATTATAGGAATGAGATATGTGAGTCTGAGCCGATTCTATATTTTTATGTTAAATTTTCTAAGTTGATTTATTATACATCTGAACAATGAGTTGAGAAAACACCAGTGTAGTATTCACCGCCCCCGCTCTAACAGTCCAGGCATGTATGACCGAACTTGTTGCGTGGATGCTGGAAACCTTTTTTTTTTTAAGCTAAATCTTCATGTCGGGTTCAATTCTTGAAGTGGTATATCCGAATGTAACTGAGTCTCCACGTCTACAAAGCGTCCAGGGTTCGATTGAACACAACGCACTTTATGTTCCGAATTTTTGCATTGAAACTTGTAATGACAGTTACGTGTAGAACAGTGGTAATGAAGTTTCATTCTTTAAATTTTTTATGTTGAATATATACATGATGTGTTTTGTATTTAGGATTGGTTATGATGCATTTCAGGCTCGCATTTTACTTGACCGATTGTTTGAAAGGTTACCTGTCCAATTACATCGTTGCTATGATTTTATAGGCTGAATGGCTGAATCCCGTCACAATTTAGAATGCACAGCTTCTGTCCCGGCCCTTCTTCCACCTGAAGTTCAACACTTAACAAAACCCCTGGAGCTCTAGCATTTAATTTAAAGGGGAATTGCTAAATTTTGACGGGGTGACTTCCATTTCTTCCAGCGCCTGTCGCCTCTGCAACTTTTACACCTAAACCCTTTTGACTATGCAGTGTTTAAAAATCGTGTCCTTGTTGTTATTACACCCTCCCTTGGTGGACCAAGCCTTGTATGTCTGTTCCTCACCCTACAACTGTATCTTAGGGTTGCCTGGGCCCCTACCTCGGCAAGCCGTGTTAAGGCGGCTGTGAGGGGTCCTCTGCGACACTGCCAGGATGAAAATTTCCATCCTGGTTGTTGTCATCTACCTAGTTCCTGATTTTTGTCAGTGGACAATTGCTATTTGATTGAATTAAGGAACGCACTCACAGCCACCGCAGTAATGGCTACTGCAACAGTTTTAATACCACGCATCTTGCCTTTGCACATTTAAGGTTAATAACTTCGCCTGTGCCTGGTACCATTTGACTCTCTGTGTCATTGCTACACCCCTCCCCCTCGGCGGACTGTGTAAACCGGTTATTTGCGTCCCTTCCTCTGGCAGTTGTTAGTTTCCCCCTTGACTCCGGATGTGCTGCCCCTGAATTCACGATTTTCTAGCTGCACTCACAGCGTAAGTTGTTGGTGGTGGACATTAATCCTTGGCATAGTGGTTGGGCCATTGATTTACGCCAACGCACCTGCCACTCTAAATTACCGATCTTGTTTTATGTATAGGTAGTATAACGCAATTTAAATAAAAGTAATCTTAGTGTTAGACCATATCTGAAATGTAATGGGTTGCTATTTTAATTGCAAAGTTGTTTAAATAAACGCAGTGACCTTGTTACCTCCCGGCACCATATGGCTAGGTTAGCGTATGAAATGTAGTGTCAATATAATATTCGAGTTAGATTTATGTAAGGGTACTTTCATTGCAACATAAAAGAAAATGTAAAGTTAGAGTTGAATAACCTATCAATTATAGTGTTATTGTGTTTTTATGTGCAACATTATTTTAATGAAATGTAGTGTCAATATAACATTAGAGTTAGATTTATGTAAAGGTACTGTCATTGCAACATAAAAGAAAATGTAAAGTTAGAGTGGGATAACCTATAAATTATAGTGTGACTGTGTTTTTATTTGCAATACTATTGTAATAAAAGGTAATGACATTGCAATTTTATCGTATGCTATGGATAATTTATTGTTACTAATGACATAAAATGTAAGGCCCCTGGAACTAAGTACCATAAATTATTGTGATTTAGTAAATGGGGATGTACAATCAATTGAAATTGCTTAGTAATGGATTGGCATTTAAATTGGATTGCTATTAAATGAATTTACAATATGTTCATGTTAATGCTATTGTTCAAGTAATGTTAATGATTATGTGGTTATCGTTTTAGGGTATTGATAAGGTAAATGTTATAGATAACATAAGGGGTAAGGTGTTTGTCCTTATTTACTTGTCATAATATGAAATGTAATGCGGTTATTATCTTATGGAAATGATGTTGAAGGTTATTATCCATGATAACATATAAAATATGATGTCCTAAACTAAGTGCATTAACTCATTATGATTTAGTAAATGGGGATGTACAATCAATTGAAATTTATTTAGTAATGGAATTGCATTTAAATTAGATTTCCTATTAAATGAATTTATAGTTAATTGACTTGCGCATCGTAGAGGACGTGGTTGATCCTTAGCTATTGCTATACTTGGATATATACATTTTAGTGCTTGGTCTGCTTGTGTCAGGTGGGACGTAGACACCTCCATGTTCCTCAGAACAGTCGCCAGCCCTGAGACCTTAAATGGTTAAAATCGATGGGAACCTGGGCTTGAGCGTTGCTTATGTGTCTTGGAGGTCCTAACCATTGCAAGGTAGGACGGGCGGGTAGTCAGTCTTACTTATTGTCGATTGATCGTCGTTAATGCATGCAGTTACTTGTTGTGCGTCTTATGTCATCTTGTTATGTTCTTCATGGTTGCGTATTATTCGTCGTTGGGTGGCGACGTAGAGTCAAATGTGTTCATTTCCTTTGTACACGCACACACACACCTTAAACAAAAAAAAAAAAAAAAAAGTGCACTTGTTATATGAGGATCGTCGTCGTAACGAGCAGGTTCGTTACATCCACCGCTTCCTAGATGGGTTCGTTCAACACAAGAAGTAGCTGGTGATATTGTCGGTGATTGTAACATCTCGCTCTGGCGCACTGAGAAAACGTATTCTTTGAGGACACTTGCTCGCAAGTGATATCGAATTTTATGATGTTAAAACATTTATCCTTGATTATGATGTGTTATGATAGATGACATGATGTTTTACTGCTTTGACGTAGATAGGTGCTATTGACTAAGTTTTATTGAGTGTGCAGGGTTTTGCACCTTGAGGATGCAGAGGCATCGGTGGAACCCCTTGGACTCCGGATTGAGTCAGGAAGTGTGCTATTTGGGTTGATTTATTTACGTCGATATTTCATTGATTTGATTATATGATGTTGACATGTTCTGACACGATTGTTGATGATGCAGGCTGACGATAGCTTTCCAACCAGACTCACATATGGAGTAAAGGGCCCACACATGATTTCCAGAGAGGTTGAGGGAGAGGTGTGGACAACATCCCTGCCATAGCCTACTAGCACTCCCGCCATGGCTCGAACTGTAGGTTAACGATTACCTAGTTCGAGAGGATCCACAATGCCATGAGGGAAGACTGCGACAGTCGCTCACAATGATTATAAGGAGCGCACAATATGGCGGGGGCCTTATTCCTTAGAGCCCTTAGTATCCCACAATTTCACCTGGCGGAGTGTTGACTCCAGGGGTTATTGATGTCTACCAATCAGTCAAGTTGGCGAGTAGCACCCTTGGAGCATGTGGTGCATCCTGAAGGGCATGTCGCGCAAAAGAAACCCAAGAAGCGAGTGGCACCCTTGGATCACGTGGTGAATCCTGAAGGGCATGTCGCGCAAAAGAAACATAAGAAGCGAGTGGCACCCTTGGAGCATGTGGTGCATCCTGAAGGGCCCGTCATGCAAAAGAAACGAACGAGGTGAGTGGCACCCTTGGAGCACATAGTGCATTCTGAAGGGCATATCACATTGATGATGATGAAGAAACAAACCTAGATGGCCCTAAGACATTAACGCCTTAATAAATCCTTAAACAACTTCCCTAACCAAGTGTCGCCTAGTTCAAAATCTAAGTCCTAAGTCTAAAATTTATCTAGGGTAAAATTTTAGTCTAACCTTAAGAAAAAGACCCTAAAAATAAAAATAAAAATTTAAACAAAAACACACTTAAGTAATAGTTTAGTCTTCATAAAATTCTTGGGGTAAATGAAAACTTTCAAAGAAGAAATTATTTATTAACTTGTGAAAGTACAAAGATATTAAATTAATAATAAAAGGGGAAGATTTAATAGCGCAACTGCCATTTTGGATTTAATAAAAAGGGGAAAGAAGGGAATAATAAGAATTAGGTAACTAAGTAATGGAGGAAACATAATAAAGGAAAGATGGGAACTTATGGTAAAAAGCAAGGTCAACATAGTAAGGAATCTGCAATTAAGAACCTGCTAATTTGAGCTAATTTAGTAACATCATTTTTTTAGGGAAAGTATTTAAAACATGTAAGGGGATCTAGGAACACCTAGGAGTAAATTTAGGAGCGACTCTAGGTGGGTGAGGGAATTGAGGCAATTAATAAATTTAAAGAAAATATTTATTGGAGAAAAGAGGAGGATGGACGACACTTGTGCGATGGAGAATATTTAGAATATTTTATTGAAACTTAATTTAATTGTGATTTAGGGAAAGTTGGAGGGTCTCAAATGAGCTTTATTATCCTGATTTTTGAAGAGAGTACAGTTTTAGCAGCCTGTAGTGTTTCGATATCCCCGTTCGAGCCATGCAAGATAGACATCGAACCTTGATAGCCTTAGCCGTGGTTGACAGTCCGTCTTGCCTGCATGTTTATAGATTGGTGTTGTGGATGTTCGCTGGAGGGTCATCGTGGAGGATGGCCATTATCAACCTCAGTTGCTCTTATGGTTTAACCGTCTTCTTTTATCAATGTTTGTTATAACAGTTTCTCCCTAAATCCTCTCGACAGCCAGTGATTTCCATACACCCTACGAATCAGTATTGACGCCTGGTTATGGTTCGTGATAAATTCCAGGTGGGATGATGTCAGTACCCTTATGCCATGCTCTCTACCTTATGAAATGCCTTGTTTCCTTCTGTAGGACTAGTGACAGCATATTAGTTTTAAATGGATACATTTGCTTTAAGATTTACACCCAAAAGGGATACTATTGCTTTAAGATTTGTGATACTTTTTTCCTTTCATTTAAATAATAAACTCTTTTATTCAACCCTTATCATTATGTTATGAGGTGAACCGACAATGTACATGAACTATTTTCATATAGACCATTATGGTTAGAGTGGATGAAGTGAACGAATATTTAGAAACCTTGTTTAGACCTCTTCATTGTTTAAGAATTGGATTAAAGTTTTAATAATCATTATATTAGAGCAATGAAGGGTTATTGCTAATAACAACAAATTATTCTTAAAATTACTGGGGAATGGGGATTTAGGTGTAATTATTGTTAATAATCTGGTCCTTGGGATATTGTAGTATACATGCTCATAGTATTATTGATTCTTAAAAATATATCATTCTAACAATAATAATATGAAGGGCTATTAGTTTGAGATAGTACTCTGTTGAGATTGAAATTTAAATTGCGCTTATGATTATAGAAGGCTAGACTTAGATGGCACCTAAATGATAAATTTCTTATAGACATGCTATGATGGGCTTGTAACCGATGTTGTGTGGGAGGTATGAGTACTTATTAAGATCTTCTTAACTAATGTTGTCACTTGTTATGTTAGTACTAATGATTATACTATTACGTCAATGTTTTAGAATATTGCGCTCAATATTGATTGAAACTTTGGCATTATTGCGTTAATTGTCGGTTCATAATTATGGATTCATTGACTTACAATTCAGATTATTGCATTAAGGATACTGTGGATTTTTAATGATTGCGTTGAACGATCTTAGAATATTGTGTAAATTGATTTAGGTTGTAGACTAAATGACAGTTACTGCGTTAAATGATATTGGAAACTATACAATGTTTTACGAGTATAATGATTAATTATATTGTTAAATGCTAAATCCAGTCAAGGTCGGACTTGCACCATAAGGTCCTTCACTGCAGAATTAGAGGGTACCTTGATGAAAACTTAGAGGGTACCTTGATGAAAAGGAGCGCGATGAAATGGCCTTAGGACTCTTGTAGATTGTAGTCCCTTGTTTAAATTAATATTGTGCTGGGTCATAAGATTTGTGTGCTTGGTCTGCTTGAGTCGGGTGGGATGTAGACACCTCCATGTTCCTCAAAACAGTCGCCAGCCCTGAGACCTTAAATGGTTAAAATCGATGGGAACCTAGGCTTGAGCGTTGCTTATGTGCCTTGGAGGTCCTAACCATTGCAGGGTAGGACGGATGGGAAGTTAGTCAGATTTACTTATTGTCGTTGATCGTCGTTTATGCATGTAGTTATTTGTCTTATGTCCTTGTCATATTGTTATGTTCATCATGGTTGTGTCTTATTCGTCGTCGAGTGGCGACGCAGAGTCAAATGTGTATGTTCCCTTTGTACGCGTGCGCACACACTTTAAAAAAAATAAAATCACTTGTTATAAGAGGTTGTCGTCGTGACGAACGGGAGGCGCATCATAGTGATCCTTCAGATAAGAGTTAGACACATTCACAGTTCCAGTTTCAAAGACTCATGATCCAGAGACATTTGCAGAAGCTTCAGGTCATCCAGATTGTGATACAACAATGAATGAAGAGTATCATTTTTTAATGGAAAACCATACTTGGGATCTTGTACCTCTTCCAAAACGAAGAAAACTTGTCAGATGTAAATGGGTCTACAAAACTAAGTATGCATCAGATGGAAGTGTTGAAAGACATAAGGCTCAGTTAGTTGCCAAAGGATTTTCCCAAGTTGAAGGAATTGACTATAATGAAACCTTTGTCCCTATAGACAAAATGAATTCCATCTGCCTTGTTCTTTCCCTTGTTGCCTCTCATAAATGGGATTTCCATCAAATGTATGTTAAATCCACCTTCTTGCATGGAGATTGGCAAGAATAAATATGCATGGAACAACCTCGTGGCTATGTCTAGAATGACTCTATCCTTGTTTGTCGCCTTAAGAAATCTCTTTATGGTATTAAGCAAGATCCTCGAGCTTGGTATGCCAAAATGAACATCTTTCTTATTGACACCAGATTCTCTAGATGATATTTTGATCCTAATGTCTATGCCAAGAAGGTAGGAAGCCATCTCATAGGGTCATATTCGGGCATGTCCTTGTCCATGTACATGGACAAGATTGAATTCAGGCATGTCCCTGTACATGGATAGGGTTGTATTCAGCCATGTCCATGTACATAGACATGCCTGAATTTGGGCTTGTCCCTGTACATGGACAGGGTTGTGTTTGGCCCTGTAGGCAGGTGGTCCAAGTAATTTTTAGTTTAAAATTGTTATACTCTTAGTTTTACTAGTTTAGAAGGTTGATGGGGTCGTATTCGACCCTGTCCATAAACAGGGACAAGCCTGAATTTCTCTGAGATGCATGATATTCACATGATTAAAATTGAGAAAGACTCTCAAGAGCCCTAATGAAATTCAAAATAAGATTTAGAGGGTGCAGTTCCCAATAACTGCTCAAAAGATACAAAATAGTTATAGCTTAGTATGTGTTTAGGCAGTTTCTATCCCTCCCCTGTAGCACCATTTTATGGATCCTTCATATAAATATAGTTGCATTCAATCAATGCCTACTAAGTCCACTTAGGGATTATGGTTTGCCAAATTTTGTTTTTTCTATGAAATGAGTAGTTGTCATAGTACCACATAAGAATGAGTACAAAAATAAAAAGAATTTAAAACAATAAGGAAAATTATATTTCTAATTAAATGGTATATATATCACTCATTAAATGATAGGCATAACCATACTAGCCATTTAGATTAAAGAAAAACAGATTTATAAACTAAATAACATCCATACTAGAATTTAATAGCAATTGTGTAGCATATTAATAAAAACTATAATATACATTAATAACATATGTACTTTTCTTATATAGCAAATTGTAATATTCACTGAAAATGACATTTCAATTATTGCAGAAAACCTGTTGAAATAATGTAACTGCGAAGAGCATTCTTATTATTTTGTTATTGGATTAAATCCCCATTGAGGATTAATCATGTTATTATTTTATTAGTGGATTAAATCCCCATTGAGGATTAATCATGTCATTATTAATATTATTGTTATTAGATTAATCCCCATTGAGGATTAATCAAGTCGGTAATTGTATTAGGACCAAATCCCCTTTTGCGGATTGGTCATCGGACAATTACAAAGTGCAGAACAAGAAGTCGGCCCCAGCAGTTATAATGAAAGGGCAAGAATTAATTAAAGGTGGATTTACCCACCCAGTGTGAGAGGTCGGCCCTGCCAGATGGTGACTCTTCACACGTGCCAGATTGATATAAATAAGAGGCTAGCGCCTCACTTCTAACATACACTTCACTTGCTCATGATCTTATGAGGCAAGCTGCAATTACAAGTTGGTGAGAGAAGAAGAAGGGTGGTGCATCTCTTGAGGACGACATTTTCTGTATTGGTTGAGTTATCTCTTGAACATTGTATAAGCTATTTATGATAAGGAATTTTTTGCTGGGTTTTCTTTCTCTAGAGGGTTTCCTAGGATAAATGTTGTGTCTCTTGTGGATGTGTATTTCTCAGTGATCTTGTTCTTATTATGCTCTTATATTATGAAATGCAAAGAACTATAATAATGGCATAAACATTAACATGGTATCAGAGCCAACTTGAAGAAAGCACAATCTGCAAGAGGAAAAACGTCA
>ML785264.1:843067-870240 GCA_009831015.1 Picea engelmannii
ACTCCTATTTATACTAAAAAGAAGCATCTAGAGGAAGATCCTTCTAGAAGCGGAAGCTTCTATTAGGTCTTCTTACATCCGCCTAATTCTCTTTTATTGAAAGGTCTTATTAATATTGACCTTTATTACACCCGAATACATTAATCTACCCATGTGCGGGTTAGGACCTTAACAAAATCCCCTTTTCCGGATTGGTCATTGGACAATTACAAAGTGCAGAACAAGAAGTCGGCCCCAGCAGTTATAATGAAAGGGCTAGAATTAATTAAAGGTGGATTTACCCACCCAGTGTGAGAGGTCGGCCCTGCCAGATGGTGACTCTTCACACGTGCCAGATTGATATAAATAAGAGGCTAGCACCTCACTTCTAACATACACTTCACTTGCTCATGATCTTATGAGGCAAGCTGCAATTACAAGTTGGTGAGAGAAGAAGAAGGGTGGCGCATCTCTTGAGGAGGACATTTTATGTATTGGTTGAGTTATCTCTTGAACATTGTATAATCTATTTATGATAAGGAAGTTTTTGCTGGGTTTTCTTCCTCTAGAGTGTTTCCCAGGATAAATGTTGTGTCTCTTGTGGATGTGTATTTCTCAGTGATCTTGTTCTTATTATGCTCTTATCTTATGAAATGCAAAGAACTATAATAATGGCATAAACATTAACAAAACCAACCTTCATCAATGCTAGCGTCTGCCCTGCATTTTTTCTAGCTAAACCTTGAAAACTAGACATTTAGACTATTATAAAATTTAAATAGAGCTTATGGGTGCCATTATTCCCATAATATTCACACTTTATCACTTTCCTCTATAATTGCAGTACCCAAATGTAGTAAATTCCTATGATAAAAGAAACCAATATTCACTAATAAATGCATCAAATGCCCCATTATAAATGCAACACCTAAATGCAGTAAATCCCTATGATAAAAGAAACCAATATTCACTAATAAATGCATCAAATGCCCCATTATAAATGCAACAAAGTTTCCATTACAAATCTACCACCTCTCTTTCTCTCATTAGTTGAGGTTCCTCTCTCACAGATGCTGAACTTTCAGTCCCAAATATTTTCATTTCATACTTCACAAATCTACATAAGTAGATTCACCTAATAACTGTAGGTAAACCAACCTCAGTCATGGTTGGAAAGTTAGAGCCCCTCTGTTCGGATTTTGTTTTTCCAGCCTGAGGGTGTACCCTAGAGGGTGTATGCTGCCAAAAAAATGACCATGTCGATGTACAGGGATGTGCCCGAATTTGAGCCTCTCCTTGTACATGGACAGGGTCATATTCAGTTTGGAAATCCGAAGGTTACTTATACATTCAATTTGGAAATCTGAAGGTTACTTATGAATTATAATGGACTCTTTGATTCATAAAATTTATATTTTATATTGTATATGTGCATTTAAATTTGAATTTCATACTTTACTTTTGCTTAAAATTCATTCTTTCTTTGCAAATCTGAATGTAACTTACTTCACACATCACATAAATTCAAATATGAAAACTCTGATTGGTGTGATTTTTTGGTTTATTTTGTTTTTGGTTAAGTACCAAGTTGAGATAATGTACGATTTGTTTCTTTCTTGCAATGGTCCATGAGACCTAGGAGTAGTTAGGAAGAGCATGAACAAATTATTGAGCTTCCTTTGGTTTTTTGGTTAATTTGTTTTTGGTTAAGTACTAGGTTGAGATAATGTGTGATGTTTTTCTCTCCCGAGATGGTCCATGAGACCTAGGAGTAGTTAATAAAAGCATGATCACATTATTGATCTTCCTTTTATGCTAGGATGATAAAATATTATAAGTAAATATCATGAGAATCATGTGGACATTTTGACATTAAAACTTAATTGTTGAGTTTGTCTTGAAATCAACCTTACTTGACTTACGCCCCCTTTAATTGTTGTGTGGGTTTTTCGTTTTGTGCTTTACCTAAAGAAAGTTAGCCGTCTTGACTTTGCAAGAACTTAATTGTAGACTTTGAGTTAAAACCACCCTTGCTTGAGTTATGCTCCCCTTAACTGTTGTGTGGGTTTTTTGTTTTGTTCTTTGTTTTTTCCTAAAAAAAGTTGGCTGCCTTGACTTTGGATTTCTTCTCTTGGCTTGTTTTTTTTCTTATTAATTTTTATGATTTAACAATAAATATTTTTTGTTATAATTTTTTTTTTTTAATTATTTAATTATTTAATTATGTGGCAACAACCCCTGTAGGATAGTTCTTCTTCGTCTTTTCCATCTTTTCAGAGATCTCTTCTTGGTTATTGTTTGAGGATTCTAGTTCTACTTGTTTTTGTCGGCCTCCTCATTTTTTCGTTGGTGTTTCCCTCTTTACTCCTTGCTAATGCCACCTCATGTATGTTTCCTTTCTCTTCTATTGTCGGTGCCACCTGTGTATGTTTTTGGTCAGTCTATTGATATTTTACCCTAAAATTTCTTCTTGGCAATTTGTTCCATGTGTCATGATGAGATCTTCCCCGAGGGCTTGATCAATGATCCCTTGAAGATTTTTCTAAGCATATATCTAAGAGGATAGAAAAAACATATCATGTAATATTGTTTCTTGCTTTAGTTTTAGGTAAATGTTTTGTCGGTGATTGTTTTGTCAACGATTGTAAAAAATATAGTTGTTCTAGTTTTCTCAATATATGTCTGCGATGCTTTGAAGTTGTCATAAATGTTTAAATGCTTGTGTTATAAATTTAGTATTTTCATTTAATGTTTTTATGATTTATGGAATTTCATATTCATGAATTGTCAAAGGATAGATATTGAGGTGATATGTCGAGACAATAGTCTCCAAACATTCATCGCAAATGATCTAGGCTATTCGAAGAAGGAAGAAGAGGAACCCCTTCTTCAACTGAGACTCTGAGTGACCAACTACAATCTAGTCAGAGGAGAATATTATCAAACGAGCCTCTGAATAGATCATCTCTAGAATGTGCTCAAAAAAGTGCTATGGAAGCAACCTTCTTAGATAGGTTGCACATTGATACTCCTAAACCTGAGAATGTACAGAATAGATCAGGAGAATAAAATATTTTTGGTAATTTTCTTTGATTTTGTATTTTTGTGTATTTATGTTTATATTATATATATGTGTGTGTGTGTGTGTGTGTGTGTGTTTTATATATGTTTTTTTGTTTTAATTTTCTTATGTTAAATTATGTCAAGTTAAATTTTGTAATTACTTTCAAATGTGTGTTTAGGCAATGAGTTTAATGAGAGGGGAGACAATGAAATAGATAGTGGTTCTCATGAAGATTCTGATGTTGGTGAAGAGGGTGAAGGTGGATTTAGGAGGCATCATTATCAAGAAACAAAATATTACACGCATACGTCCACCTATCTTTCAGATGTTGGTGTTGAACTTCCCTGGGAAGGGATTACTGAAGCAACAACACTTGAGCGATGCTCAAGTGTTAAAAGCAGGTTGAAAAATGAATTGAGGAGGTTGAATCTCACTCGGGAGAGTAAACAAATCTTAGCGATTGTTTTTCATTCATTGCAAAACTTTATGGATGCATATCAAAATATGGGGCCAACCACCAATAGTTTTATCGATGTCATGAGAAGACAAAAGTCCGAGGTGATGGGCCCTGATAAATGGGACGTAGTAAAAAATAAAGTTCAAAAAGAAAACGAAATTTCTATGTTCAATTTCAAAGCTAGGCCAAAGAAAAATATGTTGAAAGTGCAATATTTTAAGCACCTCAACATAGCAGGACATCTGTATAACAAATTTTTAATAGCATATGGAAAATTGTCGTGGAATAATGAAGTTCCACATTATTTTTCTAGACACTTTTATGCAGAAGTTTTTATGGACATGCACCCCGATTATACTAGCCTACCGTTCGATTATTATGGGGTCAATAAATGATGGGATATGATCGAAAAGGGGCATATCGAAATGTGACATTGCATAGGCCTCCACGACATTTAGTATCTCACCCAATAGAGGAATTTACCTCACATTCAGAGTTGTGAGCTTCATCAAATATTGACAAAGAGGCTAGGAATGCAATCGAGGAAAATTTGGAATCATTTTTTTTATGGTGTTGATGTTGGTTTGAACCGTCATCGAGCGGAAGCAATTCTTGGGCCATTTTTGTTTAGAAAACAGATGAGAATTTAGATACCATGTCAGTGGAAGAATTTAAGGAGTATGCAACAATTCTCCTTGATGGTTGGAAGAATGTCATTCAGAATGATGAATCGAACAAGGAATTGGTATGTGTTCTAGTTAGTAAATTTTTTAGGATAGTTTACTTCGAGTTATAGATCTAGATACATATCATTGTATCTATAAAATTAATTGAGTTGTTATTGTCATTTATTGTAGTTTGGAGATATTTTAAATGAATCTCCAGTAAATAGGGGACTTGATTCCATAAGTTTAAATTTGGATGGGTTGAATTAGGTATGTGTTTTCTAATATCCACATATGATCATTTTAGTTGTACAATCTCCAATCTTTTGAATAAGATCAACAACATGACATTTATGAATTAGTATAAATGTGAACACATTGAATCCTAGATTTAGTTCTTAGTTGTGTTTTTCACAGATCCGTATTCCATCTCCTATTACTTGGGCAGGCTTGTCCCAATTCTCATTGGGAGAGCTTGAAGAGGGTGGGAGTTCACAGGTATCATTGCATGTTGAAAACAAATTTAGTTATATATTAAAATTGCAAATTGTTATTTAAATTATTAGTTTAAAAGAAGAATGTCTTAAACAATATATAATTTATTGAATCATAGGTTGGCACATCATAGGCATTACATGTTTCAAAATTTTAAACTACAATTTAATGTGTTAAAATCATTTAAATTTAATTTTCAAAATTTCAAATTTGAAATGTTTTATATAGGGAAATGTGGAGAAGAGAGTACCTAAGAGTGTTCTTGAACAAAATGTGGAGAAGAGAGTGTGGGATATTGGGATTTAGGAGGAAGCATTCATACCTCGGAAGGATGTGTATATTCATGATGATTCATAAATGTATGTTCATTGCACATTAGTGAGTTGTAATTTGCTTTTATGTTGGGTTTTTATATAAAAGTGTTCAAGCTTATTTTTGTTGAATAAGCTTATATTTTTTATTTTTCTCAAATTTTTAGTTTAGTCTTTCCTATTCATAGGGATACTAAACTAGTGTCTATATAAATTTTCAACTCTTTGATCAATTATTTTGAAATATATAAAACCTCTATATAAGCTTATCGTTGTATTAAATGGTACATTCAAGCTTATTTATGTTTAGATCATGACGAAGACCTAATTTTGAACTTGAACATTTGATTATTTAATAAAAAACTCTATCCCACGTAACAAAATGGGAAGTTTCTAATTTTTCTTGGATTGAATTCCTTGCCTTCTTGTCCAAGAATGGCGTAGTAGGGACATTTGTATTTTCTGTATACAGCGAAGTGAATTCCTTCTTGCCAAGTTATTGTCAAACTCTTAACTAAATTGGTTACTAACCACAAAAGCCAACATTCAAGTAGACTTACAAATAAGTTATGTACGTGCATGATCTCACTTATGTTTAGATTATGACGAAGACATATTTCAAAGAGCATTTGATTATATGTAATATGAATACATCCCAAAGATGAATGATTTAAATGGTTTTTGAAGAATGACTTGATATATGTACAGATTTCTGTTTTCTTCATGTATATGAAAGATTATATGAGAACATCTATTCCACTACAAAAAGAGGAGATACGTATTTTCTAGAAGAATGGTTTTTAAAATGGAGATTTGTGAACTTTCATAGATATAATTAATTTCTTGGAAGAATGGCTTAATATGAAGATTTATAAGTCCTTTAATTTGAAATGGAATTTGAGGGCATTTGATTATATGGGAACATCCATTCCACTGCAGAAGAGGAGAGAAGTATTTTACTATTGAGGAGATAAGTATTTTACTACTAAGTAAATAAGATCACCTGGCATGAGAATTTCATCTGAAGGATTTGAGACTTTATCCACAAGGAAATAAATATTTTATTGAAATAATGACTTAATATGGAGATTTGTGAACTTTCTGCATACACAACTATATTTATTTTCAGAGTATTATCTAACTCTGAACACAAAAATTGGTTACCAAGAACACAATTTTTCTCTTTAAATTTTTTTAAGATTTTAGATAAAATTTTACATTGTTTGGATTATGTATGCTTAATGTGGAGAGTAACTATTTTGGAAGTTTTGGAAGTTTGTGATGAAAGTTTGGTTTAAAAAAAGTGCCAAAAAAGTGTAATAAAAAGAGAGGGATAATCTTAAATCTATGAAACTCTGGTTGGGTATGTTATTATTTTTTATTGTTTATTTAATATTTAGTTAAAGTATATATGCTAATATGTGTTATTTGTTTTTTTTAATTGTTTTTTATTGTTACAAATGTTTACATTATATTTGGTGGAAAGGAGTATCTTGGAGGATGAGACTTAACTCTTTTGGTATGTATGTCAATTTTTCTTTAATCACAACTTCTTTTATTTATCTAAAATGGTACATGTGTACATTTTATTTTAAATTTGTACATATATTTTATTGTAAATTTTTAAATTTTGAATTCAACAAATGTTTTCTTTTGCAGGTATGAAGTGATCTATCTTAAAGTGATGGCTTAGAGTCTAAAATTTTGGAGTTAAATGTATTAGTTTTTTTTATCATCCTAAAATGGACGTGGAATCTGTAACGAACCTCCTCGTTACGACCACAACTCTGATAACAGGTGCAAATTTTTTTTTTTGTTTATTTTTTAAAGTGTGTGCACGCGTGTAAAAAGGAACAAACACACTTGACTCTACGTCGCCACTCGACGACTAACAAGACACAACCACGAAGATCACAACAAGAAGATATAAGGCACACAACAAGTAACTGCAAGCATTAAATGACCATAACATAAGGAAGAATCCATAACAGTAGATTTTACTATTTTTGCATAGGAAAGCAGGGCGTTTAATATTAGTCCTCTACTTCGGAGAGAGAGAAGGTCAGATAGGCTCCTGGCCGACTGCTCAGGAAGAAACTAGTAACCTGATGACGAACAAAATGCAAGCACGACGAACATAGCAAGACGACACATGACGTACCACAGTAACAACATGCGTTTAACGATGATCAACGACAATAAGTAAGACTGACTACCCGCCCTTCCTACCCTGTAATGGTTAGGACCTCCAAGACACATAAGCAACGCTCAAGCCCAGGTTCCCATCAATTTTAACCATTTAAGGTCTCAGGGCTGGCGATTGTTCTGAGGAACAAGGAGGTGTCTACATCCCGCCCGACACAAGTAGACCAAGCAATGAAATGATTACGTCCAAGTACAATAATAATTAAAGGAAACCACGACCACGGCGGAAAGAGCATGTCTGAATGGACTCCGACCATAGCCACCCAATGGTTAAGACTCCGCATTACCTATGACTCATTTGGCAACGAGTACAGGTCAATCACTTCGTTTAATTTCCGTTAGTCGACAAGTTACCAAGTCCAATCCTAAAAATAAAGTAAGGTTAATTGACTGCAATCCCCATTTACTAACTCAATGTAACTTATCGCCTTAAATCAAGGACATTACGCTAGATGTGTTTCACCACTAACAATTAAATCTACGATATCGTTACCATAAACGACAACACCATTCCATTTTGAATTACCAGTACTTTGCAATAATAGCCCCCATATTACAAGACAATGACAATTATTAAAGCAAGTTCGGAATAATCAAGACAGTAACACAACCATCATTTATCGCCATTAGCAAAGTTATCTCTAGTACAACAATTTGGAATAGTGAATCAGTTTAACTTCTTAAATTACTCACTACTACCTCAGTGTTGCTTGGGTGAGTACCTTTAAACAACTAAAGGACAAGACGATTGATGCGACAAGTCTCACCTGAATTTGGGTTAAACTTTAAAAATCTAAAACCAATAATTGAATTCTAAATTCAAGTCTAGTTTAGCAAGGTCATCTTCCCAAATTCGCATAACTTACAAACTACTTCTGTCAACCTTTCTTAATGCAATTTTTTACTCAATAACCGAACAGTCTTAACAAATTGGCAATATAAACATTAACTTCTTGGCAATATAAATGAATTGCTCTAAGTAAATGAATTGTTCCCAATAACATTAACATTGTTCCCATTAACATTAACAATTAGCAATTGTAAATGAATTGTTCCCTATCATTAACAAATTAGCAATAGCATATTAACGAATTAGAAATTGTAAATGAATTGTTCCCATTAACATTAACAATAGAATTTCAATTTAATTAACAAGGAAATGTACATTTTATTATTATTAATAACATTTGAACTACAACAGCCAGATTAGAACTAACCATAGAAATACTTTATACGGATAACATTGCAAATTTAATAATAAGGACCCTCCCCTCATGTCAAAGCATGATCCGAAATCGGATCCAGAAGCCTGACAGGGCTTGAAAAATGCTCAAATATGAAAGTGCTCGGAATGCGACGAAACCTATTCCATTGCGTCCGTCTCATCTTCCTGATTCCGGTGGTATATTTACTTTGTCAAACAGAGTCCGTATGGAGAAGATATCACATTCTATCCAAAAAGTCAAACATGCAAAAAAAAAATTGTTGACTGTGCAGTCTGTACAGTCCGTACGGACGCTGACGTAGCATGTACGTATGCTGAAGTGGTAGGTCCATACAGAGACACGTGGCAACTCCAGGTGATGACACGTGTCAGGAAAATTTGGACATTTGGGCGTACGGCTGGACCTATCCCGAGGTGACATGTGTCACCACTGTAAGGGTGACACATGGCATGGGATGACGTCAGCAGCTTACGTGTCAGGTGACTAGACAGTACGGAAGCTGACACAGCGATTGACGTGGCAAGGTTGACTGGACAGTACGGAAGCTGACATGATGATTGACGTGGCAGTACGGCTCTGGTACGTGTACTAATAGGCGACTGACACGTGGCATGTATTCATTGGTTTTTAAGGTGCCACATGGCCCAGTCGTGGGCTGCCACGTGGCACCCCATGATTGGTTCATTGGTTTATATGTTAAAATTTTATGCGGAGTCCACCGGATTCGAGCCGTGGACCTCCCCCACCAACAAAGTCTTTACAAAGTCTGCATAACCACTATGCCTTGCGTTGGTGCTTTTTAAATGTGCAGGGTACATTTTATTTGAATTGGTTATAAAGTTTGGCCGGTGGGAAAAGCGCTGGGGCCTAAGCCCCAGCCCTCGACATACCATATAAATCTGCTACGGGACCGGGAGTGCGGAGGTGGATCCCGGGTGGTTACCACGGGACCGGTGCCAACCAAACGGGTGTTCGTTACAACTGTTAGCCAACGGTCATATAACCGTTAGCCAATAGAACCATGTGTCAACGCAACAAGGGGGGCAACGCTTAGCCTACGGGATAACACTTGGCCATATTGTGCCATGCGACCACAAAAAAGGGAGCGTGCCCAGGGCTCGGGGGGTAAAGCCCAATTTTTGTAATTAAAGTGGGTTTTTAACCAAATTTTTGGGTTTAAACTATTGTTTAACTTATTTTTAATGTAATTAATCCATTTTTGGGAGTTATTGGGTAGTTTTGGAGCCTAACTTCTTGGAGGAAGTTGGAGATGAGTAACTACCTTCCCAGCTATATAACCAAGGCCTGTTTGAGGCCATGGGGACAACTTTGAGGGCATTCAGAGTAGAGTTATGCTGAGGAGAAGACAGGCCAAAGCCATTTTGAGGCAGAGAAGCTGTTGAAGAGGAGACGTTGTCGGATCATTTATGGGAGCTTCGGACGTCTGTTTTGCGTGCCGTTTTCTTTGCATGGTTCCAGAGATCTTGGCGAACATGACCAGATCATTTTTGTAGCCATTTGGCATTGCAGTGATGTACTTTTGAGCTTTCTAATAGAAATAAAGAAGCCTCCCTCGCAAAGAAAAGGCCTGGAGACGTAGGCAAAGTTGTGTCGAACTCCGTTATCAATCTTTGTGTTATGGTTTGTTGTCTTTTATTGCATTTCAGATTTGCACATATGTATATGGCTGTTATAATTCCTCTTCTTTTCTCGTTCTTCACTAAGTTTTCTCAAATGGTTAATTAACGCATGCAAAATTAAAACTCAACCATAAGTCATTAAAAGATCTGACGGATCAAGTGGTATCAGAGCTAGTTGACGTTTGGATTTGAGTTTTGCATGTTAACTAGGGAAGAGCTCATCTCAAGGAATAAAATGGCATCTACAGGAGGACTTTCTCAAAATGAGAAGGAGTTCAGAGATACGGTGTTTGCCATGGCCGAGATGGTGAAGGTGTTGTATGAAGACTACTTGGAACGAAAGAGCACGGTTCAAGTGAAAGCTTCAAAGAACAACAAAGGGAAAGAAGGATTGAAGGAAGTGCCTTCTACATCTGTTTCAGAAAACACACCTGAGGTATGCAGTGAAGGTTACTCATCAAATTTTCCTCATACTCATCAAGTTGGTTTTGGTGCATTCGAAAAACATACAAAAGGTGTAGGTTTGAGAATACTAACCAAGATGGGTTATGAAGAAGGAAAGGGCCTTGGATGTAGAGGTCAAGGCATTKTAAATCCTATTGAKGTTGAGGAAAGRCCTCGATACWTAGGATTGRGATATGRCAAAGGGRACCTTGGAGAGTCTTCCAAGATAGGTTCCAAAACTTCGGAAGCAAGTAATGCTTCAAATGGCCAACTTAAGACATTGCAAGAACACTTCACAAAAGGAAATGGCACATCACTTCAGGGTTGTGGTAGTGAATGCAAGTCGTCTCCAAAGAAAAGTGAATATCATCATGGAAGGTATAATGGTCATGTTTTTATTAATTCTCTTTTTAATTATAACAAGCATAATCAAGTAAACAGGAACTTGTGGAATCTTTATCCATGTACTTATTGTCATTCACCTAAGCATTGTGTTGCCAAGTGTTGGAAGAGACAAACTTTGTACAGGAAACCTATGTCGACCAGGAAGGAAACACGACATAAAGGCTCAAGTCCACAACGGAAGAAAGAGAAGGGTAAACAGGTTTGGATGCCAAAAACTCATTGCACGTTTTGCAACAAGAGTGGACATCAAAAGACTAGTTGTTGGAAGCTTAATCTGGAGCTTCATCCAAGGAAGGACAAAAGGATTTTTCATGTACTCATGAAGGAGGAAGGATTACGAGTGAAGCAAGAGGAACATCATGAAGGAAAGAAAACAGTCACTTGGTTGTGCCAGAAGTGGATGTCTCAACTTCATTGTATTTTGCTTCCATTAATGTAATCATTTTAGTTCAGAGACAAAGAGCAAGCTAGGTGGCCTATCCCGAGATTGTTGAGTGGTCAGTAACCTTTTGGGGACCAAAAGGTCTTATTGTGGGGAGGTGTGATCCGAAATCGGATCCAGAAGCCTGACAGTGCTTGAAAAATGCTTAAAAAATGAAAGTGCTTAGAATGCGACGAAACCTATGACATTGCGTCCGCCTCATCTTCCTGATTCTGGTGGTATATTTAATTTGTCAAACGGAGTCTGTATGGAGAAGATATCGCATTCTGTCTGAAAAGTCAAACAGGCAAAAACAAGTTGCTGACTGTGCAGTCCGTACAGTCCGTACGGACACTGACGTGGCATGTATGTACTCTGACGTGGCAGGTCCATACAGCGACACGTGGTAGGTCTGTAAAGCAACACGTGGCAGCTCCAGGTGATGACACGTGTCAGGCAAATTTGGACATTTGGGTGTACAGCTGGACCTATCCCGAGGTGACACGTGTCACCACTGTAAGGGTGACACATGGCACGGGATGACGTCAGCAACATACATTTTAGGTGACTAGACAGTACGGAAGTTGACACGGTGATTGACGTGGCAAGGTTGACTGGACAGTACGGAAGCTGACGCAGCGATTGATGTGGCAGTACGGCTCTGGCACGTGGACCAATAGGTGACTGACACGTGGCATGTATTGATTGGTTTTTAAGGTGCCACGTGGTCCAGTCATGGGCTTCCACGTGGCACCCCATGATTGGTTCAATGGTTTATGTGTTAAAATTTTATGCGAAGTCCACCGGATTCGAACCATGGACCTCCCCTACTGACAAAGTCTTTACAAAGTCCACATAACCACTATGCCTTGCGTTGGTGCTTGTTAAATGTGCGGGTTACATTTTATTTGAATTGGTTATAAAGTTTGGCCGACGGGAAAAGGGCTGGGGCCTAAGCCCCAACCCTCGACATACCATATAACTCTGCTACGGGACCAGGAGCGCAGAGGTGGATCCCGGGCGGTTACCACGGGACCGGTGCCAACCAAACGGGCGTTCGTTACAACCGTTAGCCAATGGTCATATAACCGTTAGCCAATAGAACCATGTGTCAACGCAACAAGGGGGCCAGCGCTTAGCCTACGGGCTAGCACTTGGCCATATTGTGCCATGTGACCATGACAAAGGGAGCGCGCCCAGGGCTCGGGGGGCTAAAGCCCAATTTTTGTAATTAAAGTGGGTTTTTAACCAAATTTTTGGGTTTAAACTATTGTTTAACTTATTTTTAATGTAATTAATCCATTTTTGGGAGTTATTGGGTAGTTTTGGAGCCTAACTTCTTGGAGGAAGTTGGATATGAGTAACTACCTTCCTAGCTATATAACCAAGGCCTATTTGAGGCCATGGGGACAGCTTTGAGGGCATTCAAAGTAGATTTATGCTGAGGATAAGACAGGCCAAATCCATTTTGAGGCAGAGAAGCTGTTGAGGAGGATATGCTGTCGGATCATTTCTAGGAGCTCCGGACGTCTGTTTTGCATGCCGTTTTCTTTGCATGGTTCTAGAGATCTAGGCGAACATGACCAGAATAGTCTTGTAGCCATTTGGCATTGCAGTGATGTACTTTTGAGCTTTCGAATAGAAATAAAGAAGCCTCCCTCACAGAGAAAAGGCCCAGAGACGTAGGAAAAGTTGTGCCGAACTCCGTTATCAATCTGTGTGTTATGGTTTGCTGTCTTTTATTGCATTTCAGATCTACACATATGTATATGGTTGTTATAATTCCTCTTCTTTTCTCATTCTTCACTAAGTTTTCTCAAATGGTTAATTAACGCATGCAAAATTAAAACTCAACCATAAGTCATTAAAAGATCCGACGGATCACAACAACACTAACTAATCATTACCTAAATCATCATTAACGGGTACAATAACTATACCCTTACGAAAGGTAAAAACAATAATTCTGTCACCCATTAATATGCCTTGATAACTGGTAAAAAGATGTTGTTTGTAATTTTGTAAATAAAATAAACAGAGCATGAAATGTGATATAAATTAATTCCAATTTATCTGAAGTTTTTATACAAGTTATTTCCAGCATTTACAGGTCATTATCATTACGAGGAATTATGGAATCTATACTTTAATATTAAAGAGGATGTCAATCCATCTAAATTCAACTCAGTCATACAACAGATAAATACACTATTTTTGGAAGGGTCTATCTTAAGGGAAGAATAGAATTACTGAAAACACTTGAACAGTTTATACAAAAATAGCCAAAACGAAGGATCCGACCTGTCGGTTCAAACCAGCGACCTAACAATCTGAGCATGCAGGTCAAGGTGGGGAGGACGTGAATCAGCATCATGGCTGTGTGAAGTCAGAGTCCAGATCATAATGACCAGTAATTTCGTTGTCAGGAAGGCAAGGAGGGGAACACGTGGGTGACTGACAGCTTCAGGCAAGTTTTTTTCTTTTTGGAGAGAAAGAAAAGGGGAACATGCAAGTAAAGGCAACGGTAGTCTTCTTGCAAATTCATCAGAAGGTAAATTAAGTGCCATCAGTGAGTAACGACTGATAGGCTGTACCTAACCATCATCGTTCTCCACACAACACGCATGAAGTCGAATGAACGGGGGCAAAGAAAATGCCCAAGGGGGATGATGCTTAGGAAACAAAAGGGAAACTCAGCAACACTTATGTACATATATCGCCAACCCAACCCAACACCGAAGGAATGGAATCCAACGCAAGGAGGTAATACAAAAACGTAGAGATGGGCAATCCACCATTCGCAGAGAGGGTAAGACAACAACGCAGAGTTAAAAAGTTTGAAAGGCATGGGTAAGATTCGCTGAGATGGGTAACCCAAAAATGCAGAGATTACAATGGAGAAAACAAAAATCGGGTGGTTTGGAAACAAGGGGGTATCCTCCACCAGATCGCCCAGGAAACATAATCACGCTAACCCTTAACAAAAACAAACGCAGAGATACAATCAAGGGTGTAAATAATTGCGGGCGTATAACAATCGTTGGTGTAATATAAATGTTCTCTTAAAGAGGGCAAGTAGTCACTAATGGAAACGCCCAACGAGAAGTAAATATGCCCACAATAGTGTAATACCCCACCGCAAATTACAAAAACCCCCATAGAAAGGTAGAACGCCCATGGCAAGGTAAAAACAGCCATGGAAAAGTAAACCCCCACCGAAAGGTAGAACGCCCACGGCAACAGAAAAGCCCACAGTGACGCTTAAAGGCATAGTCCTAGAACCTCTTTTAACCCAACAGACAAGCAACAACAGCGAATAAGAAATATTTTATGACTATAGCCAAATTTTAACCGCTAAGGAACAGAAGTAAAACAACCATTAAATCCATTCATAACCAATATTCTGATACTAGAGTAGATCATAATGCATCCTATTCTACCAAATTACAAACAAACCATACCGTTGCCTTATAGCCCACCGCGATGACGTCTGAGCTCCATGCCACTCCTGCTCGTCGACCGTAGAGACTACACCGATACCTCCCAGCCAAACGCTAGGGGTACTCTGCTTCCCCTTTATCCCCCCAAGCCGCAAAGCGGCCACACACAAACTAGAGGATCCGTCTAGCTTCCCAGCTCGCCTCGCAAGGCCGAGCTACCACTCCTAACCGAGCTAAGAAATCCCAAATCCTCACAAGAAATCAATCAAGTCCCAATCCGGCAGCGTAACCGTCTGCTCACCCAAAAAAACCCCTTCTTCCTCATCCCCCTTTTCTCTTATAGGGTTTTGAGACCCACATTTATTTTTAAGTTTTAAAGAAAACCCTCCAAAAATTCTTTGTTGTACAAGTGTCATTCATCCCCCACGTTTCTCCAGAATTATTTTATTACTTATTAATTGTCTATGTTTCTTTTATTACTTTGTTTCCCTATTTTTATTAATCCCTTCTTTTTTTTGTTTAAAACCAAAAAGGTAAGTGCGCTAAATAAATCTTTTCATTTTATTTTTTAAATTCATAACTTCTTATACTCTCACATGTTAAATAATTTTATTACTTATTAATTGTCTATGTTTCCTTTATTACTTTGTTTCCCTATTTTTATTAATCCCTTCTTTTTTTTGTTTAAAACCAAAAAGGCAAGTGTGCTAATTAATCTTTTCATTTATTATTCATTTAATATTTTTTTTTTGTTCTTCCACAAGTTAGGAATTAATTTCTTCTTTGTAAAATTTTAAAACCATTAGTTTTAATTTAAATCTTACCCTCGTCTTCGCCCCAAGAATTTTATGAAGACCCAACTATTACTTAGGTGGGTTTTTGTTTAAATTGTTATTTTTATTCTAGGGTATGTTCTTAAGGTTAGACTAAAATTTACCCTAAAAGTTTTAGACTTAGTACTTAGATTCTGAACTGGGTGACACTGGGTTAGGGAAGTTTTTTAAGGATTTCTTAAGGAGTTATTGTCTTAGGGCTATTTAGGTTTGTTTCCTTCATCCACATCAATGAGACGTGCCCTTCAGGACGCACCACGTGCTCCAAGGGTTCCACTCGCCTCGTTTGTTTCCTTTGCACGACGTGACCTTCAGGATGCACCACGTGCTCCAAGGGTGCCACTTGATTCTTGTGTTTGTTTTGTACGACATGCCCTTCAGGATGCACCACGTGATCCAAGGGTGCCACTTGCCAACTTGATTGATTGGTAGACATCTATAACCCCTGGAGTCAACACTCCGCCAGGTGAACTTGTGGGAGACTAAGGGCTCTAAGGAATAAGGCCCCCGCCTTATTGCGCGCCCTTTAGAATCATCGTGAGCGACTGTCGCAGTCTTCCCTCACAACATCGTGGATCCTCTCGAACTAGGTAATTGTTAACCTACAGTTCGAGCCACAGCGAGAGTGCTAGTAGGTCGTGGCAGGGCTGCTATTCACACCTCTCCCTCAACCTCTCTGGAAATTGTGTGTGGCCCCTTTACTCCATATGTGAGTCTGGTCGGCAAGCTATCATCAGCCTGCATCATCAACAACCATGTCAGAAATGTCAACATCATATCATCAAATCAAATGAAATATCACAGTAAATAAATCAACCCAATAGCACAGTCCCTGACTCAATCCGGAGTCCAAGGGGGTTCCACCGATGCCTCTGCATCCTCCAGGTCCAAAAACCCTGCACACTCAATAAACCTGAGTCAAAAGCACCTGTCTATGTCAAGCAGTAAAACATCAGGTCATCTATCATAACGCATCATAATCAAGGACAAATGTTTTAACATCATAAAAGTCCAGATCACTTGCGAGCAAGTGTCCTCAAAGAATAATTTTACTCAGTGCGCCAGAGTGGGATGTTACATACACCCCCTCTTGGTATAAACTTCGTCCCGAAGTTTCTCAGTATAAATGTCGAAATAAAAGTATCATAGTATCATAAGTCTATCTATCAAACAAAAATGGAAATTGTTGGCGCATATCATATGCGTCTTCCCACGTCGCCGAGTGCAGACTATAACTGTCCCACTGGACCTTGACCTGATCTACCATTCGACGTCGTAACTATCGAATGCAATGATCTAAGATGTGGACTGGCTCAGCCGTGAGCGCTCCCTCGTCTGATACCGGCAAGGAACTCATGTCAATCACGTGTGTAGGATTACTAATATAATGTCTCAAAATAGATACATGAAAAACATCGTGCATACGCCTCAAAGAATCAGGAAAGGCTAGTTGATAGGCCACGGGCCCCTTTCTCTCCACAATCTCGAAAGGTCCCACGAACCTAGGAGATATTTTATCTCCCTTTCCAAACTTGATCGAACTCTTATGCGGTTTAACCCACAAGAAGACTCGATCGCCAACCTCGTAACTACGGTCGACTCGGTGCGCATCGACATAACTCTTCGGTCGATCTTGCGCTTCTTTAATCCTTTGTCTTATGGTTTGCATTTGCTCTTCCATTTCTTGGATTGCTTCTGGTCCCACCAGGACCCTATCCTCAAGCCGATCCTAACTCAAGGGCGTCCGACATGGTCGCCCATAAAGAAACTCAAAAGGCGCCATCTTAATGGTGCTTTGGTAATTGTTGTTGTAAGCAAAATCTACTAGAGGCAAGAATTCCTCCCAACACTTTTGTTGGTCCATCACATACATGCGGAACATGTCTTCCAAGATTTGGTTCGTTCGTTCAGTCTGTCCGTCAGTCTATGGGTGATACACAGTACTAAAATTAAGTTGGGTTCCCAAGGCCTCTTGGAAACTCGTCCAAAATCGTCCAGTAAACACCGATCCTCTATCGGATATAGTCTTCTTAGGCACACCATGCAGCCTCACAATCTCACTGATGAAAACTCTCGCTATGTCAGGTGCCTGATACGTCGTACACACAGAAATAAGTGAGAACTCTTCGTTAGAGTGTCTACTACTACAAAAATCGAGTCGTGTCTCCTTGCCGTCAGTGGCAATCCAACAATAAAATCCATCGAAATAACTTCCCATTTCAATTTCGGAATGGCATGTGGTTGGAGTAAACCTGCCGGGTGTCTATGCTCAGCCTTTACCTGTTGACACTCTAGACATCTAGCCAAAAAGTTGACTATGTCAGCCTTCATTCCCTTCCAGAAGAATAAGGGTTTAAGGTCTGCCCTCATCTTCGTGACTACTGGGTGTACCATGTAAACTGCTCTATGAGCCTCGCTCAGGATCAACATCCTCAACTCGTCGTTTGGTAGTACGTAAATCCGACTTCTAAACCTCAATAAAACATCGCTATCAAATGAATATCCCTCATATCGTGGTACCATCATTGTGTTTTGTCCGATAAAATCCTCGACTTCTTTGTACCAGTCATCATCACGCTGTAAGGTGAGAATCTTCTCACGTAGATTTGTCTGAAGAGGTAACACCGAAAATATGCTTGGCCCCCAACTCAAGGCATCCGCCACTCGGTTCACTGTTCCCTTTATGTAAGTAATCTCAAAGTCGTACTCGCTAAGAAATTCTGACCAACGTCGTTGTCGCGCATATACGATGGCTAATAACTCCAAATCATGCGTTTCGTAGTTTTCCTCATGCCTTCTTAGTTTCCACGAAATGTAAGAAATCACTCGTCCGTCTTGCATCAAGACTCCGCCTAAACCTTCCTTGCATGCGCCAATGCATACCAAGAAGTCTGCATCCATGTCAGGGACCTTTAGTATCGACGCTGTCGTCAACAACTCCTTAAGCCTCCAAAATGATTCCGTGCATTTCTCGGTCCAAACAAACTTCTTGTTTTTCTTCTGCAATTTCGTGATCGGATTTGCTATCTTTGAAAATCCCTCGACAAACTGTTGATAGTATCCTGCTAAACCCATAAAACTATGCACTTCAGTGACATTCGTCAGCACAGGCCATTCCATAATAGCCTCAACCTTGGCTGGATCCACGGCAATACCTTCGTCGGAGATGACATGCCCTAAGTAGTGAATCCTCGATTGATAAAAAGATCAGTTGAACAACTTTCCATACAATTTGTGCTCTCATAGACACTGTAGTACCAAGCGCAAGTACTCATCATGCTCCTCCGTCATCCGGGAGTAGATCAAAATATCATCAATGAATACTTGGACGAACTTGTCCAAGTACTCGCGGAACACCCCGTTCATCAAACTCATGAATACCCCTTGGGTGCTTGTCAGTCCAAACGGTAAAACAGTAAACTCGTAATGTCCCAATCTCGTCTTAAAGGCGGTCTTAGGGACGTCATCCTCCTTGATCCATAACTGGTGATACCCTAATCGCAAATCGATCTTGGAGAACACTGTCACACCCTTCATTTGATCAAACAGATCATCAATTCTAGGTAAGGGATACTAATTCTTGATCGTAGCCTTGTTCAGTTGACGGTAGTCAATGCAAAGCCTCCACGATCCATCCTTCTTTCGTATGAAAATAACCAGTGCACCCCATGGTGACACACTAGGGCGTATCAGTCCCAGGTCCAGCAACTCCTTCAGTTGCATTTTCAACTCTTGCAACTTCGGGGTCGACATTCGATAAGGCGTTCTTTCTATCGGTTCGGTCCCCGGTTTCAAGTCTATAGTAAACTCCAAATCCCTTTCCGGCGGCATCCCAGGTAACTCCTCTGGAAATATGTCTGCAAACTCCTTCACCACCGGAAGATGTTCTAGACCTTCCGCCACTCCCTTTTCATTTAGCGCAAGGATCGCATAAAGCTTGCACCCCTTGCGCATACTCTTCCGCAGCTGTAAGGAAGAGATGAACCTCAGGGAAACTCCCTGGTTTCGTCCTACTATCACATGTCTCTGTCCTTCGTCATCGACCAAGCTCAATCGTTTCATCTTACAGTTGAGTATCGCCTCATGTGATTCCAACCAATCCATTCCAATCATGACGTCGTAAGATCCTAAGATCGTGACGTACAAGTTGACCCTCGTGACAAACTCTCCCAGGTTAAGGGCATAGCCCATAACATTTCCTCCAACCTTCTGTTTGGCTCCCGAAGCCATCTCCACGAAGCTAAACTCATCTTGTTCGACTGCCTTTACCTTAGTCCTTTTTAGCGCTTCCCCAGAAATGAACCTCTTAGTAGAACCTTGGTCTATCAAAATACTAAGGGTCTGGTCAACGACAGTACCTGTTGTCTCGAGCACAGTCGACTGGTGCTCTGCCTGGCGGTTATTCACCGCCGCATGAATCCGATGGGCCTTGCCCATATCTCCCACTATAGTGGGTCCGGCTGATCCGGACACTCTGGTCCTCTCCACAGGACAGTCACGCTGGTAGTGTGTCTCCCCACACATCCAACACCCCTTCTTCGGCCCAGTAGTCCGAGTACCTGAAGTAAAATATGACGACCCACCATCCTGGAATCCAGGTCTGATCTGCTGAACAGGCCTAAACTGGTGCTGTTGTGGGTGACATTGCTGCTAATGCTGTGGTCCCCGATAATGTGTCCGCTGCTGAGGCGGCAGTCGCCGAGGTGTAGTGAAAGTGGATCCCCTCTGGAAGCCACGATATCCCAACGTATGTCTCGTTGGTGTCTGGTGCTGTGGTGTACCAGATGAACCCTGCCCTGCGGGTCTCACTGGGGTCCTGGTCTAAACCCCACTGATAAGCTCCTCCTCTGCTATGAGGGCCTTCTGGATGGCGTCGTGCAAGGTTTGAGGCATCAAAATCCTAACCTTTGCACGCAGGCTGCCGTTAAGGCCAAACTCAAACTGATTGACCTTGAGTTTCTCTGTGTTAAGGTGCGGAGCATACCGGAGTAGCTCCATGAAACGTGCCTCGTACTTGGGCATCGTACGACCTCCCTGTCGTAATGCGTTGAACTGATTGAGCTGATGCTCAATGAATTCCTCTGAAATGCACCTCTCTCGGAACCGTTCCTCGAACAGTTCCCATGACACGTTTTCAACGGCCATGTTCAGTTGTGGCAGGAGTATCTTCCACCATAGAAGAGCGCTCCCCTTTAGTTGAAAGACTGCCATGTGGACCTTCATGTTGGAGGTATAATCACGAAGTGCGAAGCACATCGCCATATTCTCCAACCATGCCTCGGCGGCAGCGCCATCCGGGGCACCAAAGAACTCGAGAAATTTTACCTTCTCGAGTTCACGGTGAATGCTACCTGTAATGGCCAGTGCGCGCGACGGAACCTCAGCGGGTGTCGGCGCCCTGGCCTTGTCTCTGTCCAATCGGTTGATCAGTGCCTTGGACATGCGCTGAAAAGATCTCATCATCTCAACAATGTCACCAACTGTTATATGCTCCTCTCCGAGAACCTGCTCGCCTCCCTGGGGGTTAGACCCCTCAGGCGTGTATGCTACTAGAGGCGTCACGCCTCCTCCCCTACCACCATGTCGTCTGCCTCTGCAGCGTCCTCTAACCATGATTACCTGCACGCACACCATCAACTCGATCAGCAACAGTATAATCAATCTAATCATGTCAACGAAAGCCGTAGCGAATCCCAAGCCGCGTGTCGAACCGGCTCTGATACCATATGTAATGAACCTCCTCGTTACGACCACAACTCTGATAACAGGTGCAATTTTTTTTTATTTTTTATTTTTAAAGTGTGTACGTGCGTGTAAAAAGGAACAAACACACTTGACTCTACGTTGCCACCCAATGACTAACAAGACGCAACCACGAAGATCACAACAAGAAGACATAAGGTGCACAACAAGTAACTGCAAGCATTAAATGACTATAACATAAGGAAGAATCCATAACAGTAGACTTTACTATTTCTGCACAGGAAAGCAGGGCGTTTAATCTTAGTCCTCTACTCCGGAGAGAGAGAAGGTTAGATAGGCTCCTGGCCGACTACTCAGGCAAAAACTAGTAAACTGACGACGAACAAAACACAAGCACGACGAACACAGCAAGACGACACACGACGTACCACAGTAACAACATGCGTTTAATGATGATCAACGACAATAAGTAAGACTGACTACCCGCCCTTCCTACCCTGCAATGGTTAGGACCTCCAAGACACATAAGCAATGCTCAAGCCCAGGTTCCCATCAATTTTAACCATTTAAGGTCTCAGGATTGGCGAATTTTCTGAGGAACAAGGAGGTGTCTACATCCCGCCCGAAACAAGTAGACCAAGCAATGAAATGATTACGTCCAAGTACAATAATAATTAAAGGAAACCACGACCGTGACGGAAAGAGCATGTTCGAATGGACTCCGACCATAGCCACCCAATGGTTAAGACTCCGCATTACCTATGACTCATTTGGCAACGAGTACAGGTCAATCACTTCGTTTAATTTCCGTTAGTCGACAAGTTACCAAGTCCAATCCTAAAAATAAAGTAAGGTTAATTGACTGCAATCCCCATTTACTAACTCATGATAACTTATCACCTTAAATCAAGGACATTACACTAGATGTGTTTCACCACTAACAATTAAATCTACGATATCGTTACCATAAACGACAACACCATTCCATTTTGAATTACCAGGACTTTGCAATAATAGCCCCCATATTACAAGACAATGACAATTATTAAAGCAAGTTCGAAATAATCAAGACAGTAACACAACCATCATTTATCGCCATTAGAAAAGTTATCTCTAGTACAACAATTTGGAATAGTGCATCAGTTTAACTTCTTAAATTACTCACTACTACCTCAGTGTTGCTTGGGTGAGTACCTTTAAACAACTACAAGACAAGACGATTGATGCAACAAGTCTCACCTGAATTTGGGTTCAACTTTAAAAATCTAAAAACAATAATTGCATTCTAAATTCAAGTCTAGTTTAGCAAGGTCATCTTCCCAAATTCGCATAACTTACAAACTACTTCTGTCAAGCTTTCTTAATTCAAATTTTTACTCAATAACCGAACAGTCTTAAAAAATTGGCAATATAAACATTAACTTCTTGGAAATATAAATGAATTGCTCTAAGTAAATGAATTGTTCCCAATAACATTAACATTGTTCCCATTAACATTAAAAATTAGCAATATAAATTAACAATTAGCAATTGTAAATGAATTGTTCCCTACCATTAACAAATTAGCAATAGCATATTAACGAATTAGCAATTGTAAATGAATTGTTCCCATTAACATTAACAATAGCATTTCAATTTAATTAACAAGGAAATGTACATTTTATTATTATTAATAACATTTGAACTACAACAGCTAGATCAGAACTAACCATAGCAATACTTTATACGGATAGCATTGCAAATTTAATAATAAGGACCATCCCCTCATGTCACATCAACACTAACTAATCATTACCTAAATCATCATTAACGGGTACAATAACTATACCCTTATGAAAGGTAAAAACAATAATTTTGTCACCCATTAATACGCCTTGATAACTGGTAAAAAGATGTTGTTTGTAATTTTGTAAATAAAATAAACAGAGCATTAAATGTGATATAAATTAATTCCAATTTATCTGAAGTTTTTATACAAGTTATTTCCAGCATTTACAGGTCATTATCATTACGAGGAATTATGGAATCTCTACTTTAATATTAAAGAGGATGTCAATCCATCTAAATTCAACTCAGTCATACAACAGATAAATACACCATTTCTGGAAGGGTCTATCTTAAGGGAATAATAGAATTACTGAAAACACCTAAACAGTTTATACAAAAATAGCCAAAACGAAGGATTCAACATGCCGGTTCGAACCAGCGACCTAACAATTTGAGCACGCAGGTCAAGGTGGGGATGACGTGAATCAACATCATGGATGTGTGAAGTCGACGTCTAGATCATAATGACCAGTAATTTCATTGTCAGGAAGGGAAGGAGGGGAACGCGTGGGCGACTGACAGCTTCAGGCGAGTTTTTTTTTTTTTGGAGAGAAAGAAAAGGGGAACACGCAGGTAAAGGCAACGACAGTCTTCTTGAAAATTCAGCAGAAGGTAAATTAAGTGCCATCAGTGAGTAACGACTGATAGGCTGTACCTAACCATCTTCATTCTCCACACAACATGCATGAAGTCGAATGAATGGGGGCAAAGAAAATGCCCAAGGGGGATGACACTCAGGAAACAAAAGGGAAACTTAACAACACTTATGTACATATATCGACAACCCAAACCAACACCGAAGGAATGGAATCCAACGTAAGGATATAATACAAAAACACAGAGATGGGCAATCCACCATTCGCAGAGAGGGTAAGACAACAACGCAAAGTTAAAAAGTTTGAAAGGCGTGGGTAACATTCGCTGAGATGGGTAACCCAAAAACATAGAGATTACAATGGCGAAAACAGAAATCAGGTGGTTGGGAAACAAGGGGGTATCCTCCACCAGATCGCCCAGGAAACATAATCACGCTAACCCTTAACAAACACAAACGCAGAGATACAATCAAGGGTGTAAATAATTGTGGGCGTATAACAATCGCTGGTGTAATATAAATGTTCTCTTAAAGAGGGAAAACAGTCACTAATGGAAACGAACACCGAGAAGTAAATATGCCCACTGTAGTGTAATACCCCACCCCAAATTGCAAAAACCCCCATAGAAAGGTAGAACGCCCACGGCAAGGTAAAAACGCCCAGGGAAAAGTAAACCCCCACCGAAACGTAGAACGCCCACGACAACAGAAAATCCCACAGTGACGCTTAAAGGCATAGTCCTAGAACCTCTTTTAACCCAACAGACAAGAAACAACAGCGAATAAGAAATATTTTATGACTATAGCCAAATTTTAACCGCCAAGGAACAGAAGTATAACAGCCATTAAATCCATTCACAACCAATATTTTGATACTAGAGTAGATCATAATGCATCCTATTCTACCAAATTACAAACAAACCATACCATTGCCTTATAGCCCGCCGTGATGATGTCCGCGCTCCGTGTCGCTCCGGCTTCGTGCCACTCCCACTCGTCGACCGTAGAGACTACACCGGTACCTCCCTGTCAAACACTAGGGGTAATCTTCTTCCCCCTTAGCTCCCCGAGCCGCAAAGGGGCCACACACAAACCAGAGGATCTGTCTAGCTTCCCAGTTCGCCTCGCAAGGCCGAGCTACCACTCCTAACCGAGCTGAGAAATCCCAACTCCTCACAAGAAATCAATCAAGTCCCAATCCGGCAGCGTAACCTTCTGCTCCCAAAAAAAACCCCCTTCTTCCTCATCCCCCTTTTCTCTTATAGGGTTTTGAGACCCACATTTATTTTTAAGTTTTAAAGAAAACCCTCCAAAAATTCTCTGTTGTACAAGTGTCATTCGTCCCCCACGTTTCTCTAGAATTATTTTATTACTTATTAATTATCTATGTTTCCTTTATTACTTTGTTTCCCTATTTTTATTAATCCCTTCTTTTTTTTGTTTAAAACCAAAAAGGTAAGTGCGCTAAATAAATCTTTTCATTTTATTTTTTAAATTCATAACTTTTTATACTCTTGCACGTTAAATAATTTTATTACTTATTAATTGTCTATGTTTCCTTTATTACATTGTTTCCCTATTTTTATTAATCCCTTCTTTTTTTTGTTTAAAACCAAAAAGGTAAGTGCGCTAATTAATCTTTTCATTTATTATTCATTTAATATTTTTTTTTTGTTCTTCCACAAGTTAGGAATTAATTTCTTCTTTGTAAAATTTTAAAACCATTAGTTTTAATTTAAATCTTACCCTCGTCATCACCCCAACAATTTTATAAAGACCCAACTATTACTTAGGTGGGTTTTTGTTTAAATTGTTATTTTTATTCCAGGGTCTGTTCTTAAGGTTAGACTAAAATTTACCCTAACAGTTTTAGACTTAGTACTTAGATTCTGAGCTGGGCGAGATTGGGTTAGGGAAGTTGTTTAAGGATTTCTTAAGGTGTTATTGCCTTAGGTATATTTAGGTTTTTTTCCTTCATCCACATCAATGCGACGTGCCCTTCAGGATGCACCATGTGCTCCAAGGGTGCCACTCGCCTCGTTCGTTTCCTTTGTGCGACGTGCCCTTCAGGATGCACCACGTGCTCTAAGGGTGCCACACACTTCTTGTGTTTCTTTTGTGCGACGTGCCCTTCAGGATGCACCACGTGCTCCAAGGGTGCCACTCGCCAACTTGACTAATTGGTAGACATATATAACCCCTGGAGTCAACACTTCGCCAGGTGAACTTGTGGGAGACTAAGGGCTCTAAGGAATAAGGCCCCTGCCTTATTGTGTGCCCCTTATAATGATCGGGAGTGACTGTCGCAGTCTGCCCTCATGGCATCATGGATCCTCTCGAACTAGGTAATCGTTAACCTACAGTTCGAGCCACGACGAGAGTGGTAGTAGGCTGTGGCAGGGATGCTGTCCACACCTCTCCCTCAACCTCTCTGGAAATCGTGTGTGGCACCTTTACTCCATATTTGAGTCTGGTCAGAAAGCTATCGTCAGCCTGCATCATCAACAACCATGTCAGAAATGTCAACATCATATGATGCAGGAGCATAGGCTCATGAAAACGAAGTCACCCATGACTTCACCAAAGTTGAGAAAATTAAGTTCTTTCCGTTGGGGCTTAAGTGGACTCGGGTGTGTGCAAAAACCAAAAGTGCTTAATTTAACGAATTCGGCAATTCGCCAAATTCGGAAATAGTCCTGTCAAGTAGAACGAGTATGCTAAAAGTTGCTTAATTTATCAAATTCGGCAATAGTCCTGCCAAGTAAAACGAAAGAACGAAATTGCAAATATTAGTGACAGTTAAAAATAACCCTGTCAAAGAATGATGAAGATCGTATGCAAGAAAGATTCCAGTACAGTAAATGGCGGAATCGAAGATCTGCTTCGACGTAGCAGGTGGTGCCTGCATTAAGTGGTATCAGAGCAAGGATTGCTCTCTGTAGGAGGTATTTTTTGTTCTCTGTGAAGGAATTTACTTTTATATATTCATGAAAGTATGAGTGCTGTCATAACTAATGCTTGTTTTGATTAGCACAAAGAATTGATGAGTGTAATATACAGAGAAGCAGGATCCTAGAAGCAGATTATGGTCAAAGATAAGAAAAGGAGCAGTATGCAAACAGAAGATGATCCATTTGGTATATGGATGAACAAGATCAAAGATCTTGAAGGCATAAAGAGATGATATGTTGACTGTAATTTTAAGATTGCAGGTACAGAAGCAAGAAGGCTGATGAAAGTGACAGAGCATGGAGCAGAAGTTGGAGGAAAAGTCTGAGTAAAGATTATTCCATGGTGATGAGGAAGCTTATAGAAAATTTAGATTTGAAATTTTGAGGTAAATTGAAATGTTATTTTGTTTCAATTTATAATAATGATAAAGTTGTGGAAGGAATGACTCATCAGAGAAGAAACTCCATTGTGAGATAAGGAGTATGACTGTTCTGGCCGAAGAGCATTGAAG
>ML785264.1:873233-927379 GCA_009831015.1 Picea engelmannii
AGAACAGAATATACATCGAGGAGATCAGGGATTGAAGGTGTCCACTGTCCAAGAGATGGACGATTGATATCAAAACGGAGTCGGCAAGCAAAAGATAAACAGTCTGGATCAAAAACGGAGAATGGAGGGTTCAAACTCCAAAGCATTTGGTGACTTCCGTTGAGGCCACGTGTCTATCATTGTATGGGAGCGGAGAAGGGAGGATACAGAGTTCGAGGCACCTTGGTGATTTCCGCTGGGAGCTACGTGGTGCTTAATATATGGAAACGAAATTTGCATGGAAGGTGGAATCCGTACGGTAAGTCATTTTCCGTTGGGGCCTTTGGTCATATTTGAAATTCATGTGGTGTTAAAAATGTGAATGAAAAGTTCTTTCCGTTGGGGCTTAAGTGGACTCGGGTGTGTGCAAAAACCAAAAGTGCTTAATTTAACGAATTCGACAATTTGACAATTTCGGCAATTCGCCAAATTCGGCAATAGTCCTGTCAAGTAGAACGAGTATGCTAAAAGTTGCTTAATTTATCAAATTCGGCAATAGTCCTGCCAAGTAAAACGAAAGAACGAAATTGCAAATATTAGTGACAGTTAAAAATAACCCTGTCAAAGAATGATGAAGACTGTATGCAAGAAAGATTCCAGTACAGTAAATGGCGGAATCGAAGATCTGCTTCGACGTAGCAGGTGGTGCCTGCATTATCATATCATCAAATCAAATGAAATATCACAGTAAATAAATCAACCCAATAGCACACTCCCTGATTCAATCCGGAGTCCAAGGGGGTTCCACCGATGCCTCTGCATCCTCCAGGTCCAAAAACCCTGCACACTCAATAAAACTGAGTCAAAACCACCTATCTACGTCAAGCAGTAAAACATCAAGTCATCTATCATAATGCATCATAATCAAGGATAAATGTTTTAACATCATAAAAGTCCAGATCACTTGCAATCAAGTGTCCTCAAAGAATAAGTTTACTCAGTGTGCCAGAGCGGGATGTTACAGAACCTATGTATTTGGTAGTGTAACTATTCAAAGTTTCATTATATATATATATATATATATATATATATATATAACTCAAAATATCAATTTATTGTCTCATATTTGATTTCTCTTATATTGTTTATGATGGTGGAATATATTGTTTATTGTTTCATCTTCGATTTCTCTTATATTGTTTATGATGATGAAATATATTGTTTATTCATTAATAAATAGTCAATAGCTTATAATTTAAATTTTTATGATGATGCAAGGATAACTTATGTTTTATGGGCAGCTTATAATTTCAATTTTTATGATGGTGAAAAGATAAGATGTTGCTGAAAGCCACCTGTTTTGGTTTCCCTTTTGTGGAATAATAGGAGGCTAATAGGTGGCATTGTATAGACATAAGAAGTTATTAATATAAGGATCCTAGATTTATACTATGCGAAGTAGAGATGATTTTGTATACAGTGGAGCTAATTCTGTAGTGATGGGAAATTTGGGTAGTTATCAAATTATAGTTTCTAACTTATAATTTAAATTTTCTTTGATTAAGAAATATGGATGAAAATAGTCAAACAAGTCATCAAAGTTTATAGTTTCCCACTTTGGAGCCTCTTACCCCAAACGACACTCAGAGATGAGGGTTGAGGACTAGAGGGTTGTTCAAGTTAGGTTTCAGACTTCTCAATTGCCTCATATTAATAATATTAGAATGGAAAAAAAAATAAAACAATATTGTATATTGAAAATATATGTGAGTTTCTTATGAGAGAGTGAAAACATAAAAATAAATTTTGAGAGTAACTATCAATCCAAAATTTAGTAAAAAGTATGAACTCAAAATTGAAAATTCACAATGAAATATGTTCATCATTTGTTTCTTTATTGAAAATTCACAATGAAATAACAGTCCAACACTAAACTGGTTATGTTAGTCCTTGGTTTATTTTCGAGGTTTAAATATACTTATTCAAGAAAAAGTGAAATAAAAATATGTGTACTTTGAAATAAAAACATGATTTAGAACCTATTTTAATATGTAAAATTAAAATATACTTTAATATAAGTAAGTGATTTTCATTAAAAATTATATTGATAATTGTTTATGTATTGAAAATAGTAGAAAATGGTTGATCTGGAAATCATCAATCATTTGCACAATGGAAGTATTCACTAATGTCATTAATATGACACCTACCATTAATGGAAGTATTCACTATATGACAGTCCAACACTAAACTAGTTAAATGTTAGTCTTTGGTTTCTTTTCGAGCTTTAAATATATTTATTCAAGAAAATGTGAAATTAAAATATGTACTTTGAAATAAAAATTGAAAGAAAAACATGATTTAGAACCTATTTTAATATGTAAAATTAAAATATACTTTAATATAAGTAAGCAATTTTCATTAAAATGTATATTGATATAAATTGTTTATGTCTAGAAAAGGGTATAAAATGGTCGATGGAAATTATCAACCCTCTGCACATTGGAAGTATTCACTAATTCCATTAATATGAAACCTAGGTTATTAATGGAAGTATTCACTAGTGCTTTTAATTTTTAATTAGGATGTTAATCGTACACTACCTTGAATTTTGAATATACTCCAAATTCAATTAAAAAAATGAAAATCTAAATGCAACAAACCAAGCCTTAGTAGATGACATGTTAATTTGTTTTTTTGTTATCAGGTCACAAAATCAAATTCCTTTTCAACTTAAGTTGTTTTCAATCAAACTTAATCAAAACCATGCTTAATGTGTAGAATATAAGTAGTGTTAGGTTCATCATACACATTTTTCAAGTAGCTCATAATTTCAATTTTGTTTTCAATTTGCTTCAGGATATTGAAATCTAAATGCACAAATTTAACAATTTAATATAATATCAACACTATTGGAATCAAAATTCACAATTTCATAATAAAAATTGATAATTTTTAAGATGTTTTTTAAATTTTTAATTAGGATGTTAATCATATGTATTACCTTGAATTTTTTAATTATGATGTTAATCACACCTTTTAAGATGTCTTTAAAGTTTTTTTAATCCATCAATAGTCCCTTATAATGACAAGGAAATGGGTCTTAGTTTTGATATGAAGTTATCCTCTTCTATGAAAAAACATTGAATTATCATTGCAAATAATGAACACAAATCCTATATGTAGTAAATTGGTTACATGCATTAAAGGATTTGTGTATATGATCTGGATAATTTGTAGGATGAAAGTATAATCATCCAAAGTATAGGTCAGTTTAGGTTCCCGAGATACAATCTATAGGTTCTTCCCTCTAATTGTAAATAAGGCTTGGTAAACTTTATAATTCATCAAAAATATAACTTTTCTTAATTGAATGGACCATGAAAGTAAACTAAACTGGAAATGATTATAGAATCCTAGATATTCATAAATATGTGTACTTTCAATGCAAAATATAAAATTATGGAATGTACACGTCACTTGTTTAAAGAAATCGTAATGGTATGTCATCTTCAATTATTCGTTCATGATTGGCTTTGGACATTTTCCATTTTCTAATTTATTTATTTATTTATTGAACTTATATTAAATTTATGCCTGTTGCACATACCAAATTGCTATATTGACAACTATGACATCTGACTGGTAGTCTTGAAAGTGAACATGAGTATCAGTTTGAAGGGTTTCTTGAAAAAAATATCCTTTCAATACGATGGATCATCTTTCATATATATAACTGTTATCATCAAAATCTTCTAATAACCTCATCTTTTGTTCTGTGCATCGCATCAAATAATATTTCACATTTTCAGTGTTATCTACAGGTGCAACCATGACAAAGACATCTCCTGCAAATAATTCGATATGTTGGAAAACAAGTAGTTCGTGTTAGATTATCACACAAGTACAAATACAAGTTATTTGAAAAAATTTATACATAAAAATTACCTTCTCTAACAATATCAAAAACTCTATCGCCATCAACTGACACTATAGTTTCATTTGATTCCATCTCCTCTAATCTTGCAAGTGGAATTTTCCCTTTTATATTAAGTTTGGTATGTTTCCAAGCTTTAACATATTATGTATTTTCGTTTTCTCAAATCTCTATGGATTTTGTGTCCTCTATGCAAACTGAACAAAAACAAGACTAATTTATTCTATCAAATGAAAAAACATTTTGATAGTGTTTTGTTTTAACTGAATGCATTTTTTGTGTCCCATGTATTGTACCGGATTCATATGGGATTGATCTATTTACATCTTGGATTCCAACATACCAAAAAAACCTGCACAAGATAAAAACTTGTTAACTTGAAATCTCTCAAGAAATTGATTGAGGATTGAATATTAATTTGAACACGTGAATAAAATTATCCCGTGTACATGTCAAACATGTATATATAGACACACTTGTGCACATCACTTGAGGGATTATTTTTATGTCTTAGTGCCATTTTTCACCATTCAACAACTTGATCAGCAGATCCAAATCGATTGGTATGAGGATTCACTTGATACCTTCGAAGTGCTCATTTTAGACATGCCCCTACACCGTCGTGATCTCCTTTTCCATGACCAGTCTCAAACAAATTCAAAAAATGTGTAATGTTTGATTTTTTATAAAGACGACACAACCAATAGAATGATAGTGAAGATTTGAACTGACTCACACACCCATATGACCATATACAATGTCGATCAAATCTGATTGTGCGTTCTTTCAATGAATCATAAAATTTATCAAAACAATGGTGTACATAATGTGTGTCATGTGCTCGATCATCACTTATAAAAAAGTGATATTATTTAATAACATGTCGATTGTCATTGGTACTTTTTATGTTATCAAGACTCCATTGAGCATGCCTATATAGAACATGGAAAAATATAGTGACTTGATCAGAATGATAATATTCACTATGTATTTATTTTTCTACAACGAATGTGTAATTCTTTGCAAAATCAACTAAATACAAAATTGTCCCTAGTGGAAACACTTCACGAGAATGTTTGAATTGTAGGTCTTGTCATCAATCTCTATGTGAATTCTTGGTGTATTTATAAAATATTTCCTCAAACTTCTTCAAAACATCTATCACACATATTTTATCTACTTTCAAATCAATCCCTTTGGAAATAACATTTGAAGAATGTGGAGCCATGTTGTCTATATATTCATATCTCTTCCAATTGACTGTTATATTAGAAAATGATTGATCATTCATATCAATAGGATACTTTGAGTGAAACAAACTTAGATTTCAACAACGATCACATTTCTTTCCACCAACACATTTTTTTTGGTAAAATAATTCATCACCTTCTCTTTCACATAGAATTTCAGATATAAAAGAACATAATTTGGAAGGAGGAGGTGAACTTGGCCATACAGTTTTACCAAAATCAAGAAATTGTCGTAATATAACTCAAATTTCACATGATAACGACAATAATAAGTGTCATTAACAATTATGGGTCTAACAAACCATGGTTTTTGTTGCACAAATGTATTGACAGAAATTTTAACTTCTTTGTGCTCTTCTTTGAACTTATTGAACAATTTTATTTGTGTCATTGGAAATATATGTTTTGGATGTTCTGCATATTGTTTTCATGCTATTCTTCATCACAACACATCCATTGTATGTGGTGAAACACGAAATTCTTTCAAACAAAAATTATGTTCCAATTCTTTAACATTTTATGCAAGTCTATTTTTGTAGGTTTGTCTAGAAATCACTGTCCAACAAGCATGTTCATAATCTACATCTATTTGCAATCAAATTTTTCTATGTTTGTACAATGTTTTTTTTTTACATTTCCATTGTTCTTTCCATGTGTCGTGTCAAACGATATTTTATATTGCTAGATGAAACAACTGTTGTTTGTATCACTCTACGTGCAACACTGTCATCTTTTTTTCGAGATTTTACAAAATATTTTAATACACTAGTTATATTGTCAAAGACATTCTGTTTCACCTTTGTATCTTTTATCGACTTTTGAATAGCCAATAATGATGTAGATTCTTTTAACTTTCTTGACTATATTAGATAGAGTAAAAGTTGAGCTTGTACTGTTACTGATTCATCTTTGAAAAAAGTATTATACATATTCTTAGTTCGATATCTTATATGATGCTTAGCTTCTTTCTTCCCAAATTTGTCAATGTCAATGTAATGAATCTCAATTTTGACATAAAAAAAAAATCTATGGGACATTAATCTCCAATTTCATTTAATAGATTCGTAGCGAAGGGGAGGTAATATTCACTCTGATCTAACATCTATGTTCTGACCACCACACGATGACATCCCTATACTAGGATAACTTAAAAATTTATATGAGTAGTTCTCCAAAAGTTCTAGCACTTTTCTTTAACACACACACACACACACACACACACACACATATATATATGTATCTATATAGTAATTAATATTTACGATTTATAGTCCTAATCTCTCCTTTAACACATGATTCTTTATGCGTGTGCGCAAGACTATTCCATTTGATATTGAAATAAAAACATCTACCACAAATGAATAACGGAGTTGGGAGATATACCCCTTGGTAGAATATACATGGCATATCATAAGTTAGTAAATATCATTTGAAAGAGGTCTGAGTCATTCAAATGCATTTCCTTATGAAATTATTCATGGTTAAAGTTATTTTAGTCATCATACTTACAAAATATTGGGTAAATAAAATCTCACGCAAATCCCTCTTCAACTATGTATTAACTAAGCTTTGTCTCACCGAAAACGTCATTTGAATGGTAAGTTAACTTAGACGAAACCATTGTACTTAAGTGGTCCCAACTAGTCGTGTCACGAAGGGACTGTCATTAACTTCGCATTTTCTGTTGATAAGGGAGGGAGATGTCCTTGTGAGAAAGAAGTTAAGTCTCTTCTCCTGTGATTAATGGAGGTCCTTTGTATGCAAGTTTCGATGGCCCTTTCACCTGACCCTTCCTCCAATCATGTCGTTCCAACTCTTCCCTAGCACATGGCTCAACCAACCTTGTACCCTAAACATTTATTATGCATAGTGCAAGCACCTATTAGGGTTAGGCGAGTTTTTCTTTGTCATTGTGAACCCCGAAATGGCTCTGTGTGTTACTTCCTCAGCATGCGAGAACTGTCGACTTGGAGGTCTAGAACAGACAACATTATTCATTTTCCTAGTAAGTTTTTACAATGCTATCATGTTTTAAGTAAAAGAGTGGAGTCTCGAAGGTTCGTTACGGTGAAATCCATATTCGTTCTGTAACTCTTGCTATATATTTAATTTAAATCCTCTCCTCATCAATATTGCTTGAAATCTTTCAGGATTGTTCCTGCTTCTGTCAAAATTGGATTATTCGTTTGTTTTTTCGTCTCAATCCTTCTGAAGGTCTCAGCACTCCATCTCTTCATCCTGAATTCAGAGAATTTATGCCTGCATAGTTCCCTTTTTGTGTAACTTCCAAATTAGGGTTTCGCTATCTCCCTAGTATTGTTATTATTTTATGCTCTTACTTTGTTGTGGTGTGTCGAGGTTTGGTGTCGAGTTCTCATGAAGCTTTGCTATATTTGACTGTACACATTGTGTGTAGCACCTTATGTTACTTCTCTTTCTTTGTCTTCGTAAAGGGTGAGTCCACCCTTTGGTACTTTTCTTCTCACCCTTAGCTGGTCCTTACGAATAAAATGTTTTCTTTAAAGACTAATGCATTCTTGTCTAGTGTAATAAAAATATGTCTCTTAATGTCTCTTCCATTATCTACGGGTGGTATACACTATTTTAAGTCTGGTAAATTTTTAGCACGATGGTTGAATCTATTTTAACATTGAATTAGAGTACCCTCTACAATATAGATAGTCAGTTATGTGTGTAGTATTTCCATATGCCTTCGAACTGTTCGCATGATATATCTTATACGATGTGTAATTTAAATATCAACACTATTATTTTTTTCATTTCATAAAGAAGTTGATATATATATATTGATGCCAATATTAATGATGGGAGCCTGTTGTTGTGAGGGTACCCATCAGGAGTTCCATGGTCCACCCTCCTTTCGGCTTGGAAAGTCTATTCAAATAGAAGGCAGAAACAAGAGGACACTGAGACTTCAGGTCCTAAGTTAAGTACCACTATGGAATGACTGTTACTATCAATTATCATTCAATTTCAAGTTTGTTAGTCTTAATCTTGTATATTTTACTAATGTTTACAAATGGTAATTACTTCCATATATTTCGACCATGCAAGGTACCGGAGGCCGGTCCCTATCCGACACGTAAAAGGTATTCAGGTTCTGTGCATAGTAACTCTCAGGATTAGCTTCCAAGTTCAAGGATATAGAGACCATGGCTCTATTCCGACTTTATCGTTATTAAGTGAAGTTTTTTTACCGATTTATTGTATTGGTTGATTAAGGGTTAAACCCTAATTTCATGTCAAAGATCCATTGTTGGGAGAGAGTGTAGTAATGCATGATGTTGGACATATTTTGATTTTGGTTTGAAAGGATTTCGTATTACCAACTTTCAAGGTCTCATCACCGAATTCTTTCTCTTGTATTCTTGTATTTAAAAATACCAGGGTTAGTGAATTTAAATACAAGTTAATGGTATGAGGTTTCTTTATATTTCCTATACTGTTTCTAAAGAAGACATATCAGCATGTATACTTCCAGAAATATATTTCCCATAATTTTGTTTGTTACCTTTGTAATTATTGTATTCAAAAAACTTTATCGTAGAAAATAGAACTATCATTTCTTTACTTCAATATTATCTATATGATTTATTACTCATTAATACACTTTTCACAGTTTGAACTTATTAAAATGTGATTATTCATGAAAAGGGGCTTTCGTATTTCTGATTACTGAGTTTATCGGTCTTTTCCCTTCTATCAATTTAGTTTCCATAATCCTTGTTTAAAAGATTCGATTCATTCCTTAGTTCCTATTTGTTTTCCGGAACCTATTAAGATTTATGAAACTATTTGTCATACACTATAGTTTAACACCTATTGGGTCAGAAATCCAAAAAATTCTATAGCCATGCATAATGAAATTCACTTACAATTTTCCTTCAGATTGAATCTTGATGAAGTTGAGCTAGAATATCACACCCCTGCATAGGTATTAGATATATATTAAATACATATAGATATGATTCTATATGAATCTTCATTTTCGTGATGCATCGATATTATGGCAGTGTTATTCCACTGTGTATTTATTTAGAGTAAGATACGAGCGTATAATAACTTTCTATTCTTGCATTTATACAACCATAGGGTTTATATTATCCGAAATTAGATTCAGACTCACTTTGTTTCTTTAATTAGGAACATTCCAGTGTGCTCACACTGTTTTGATTCTACTCGAATTTTGGATATAGAGGCAGTTCTAAAATCGAAGTATAACATTAAACTGGCAAGGTGTTTAACCTACGTTTGTTCCTATCCATTCCTAATTTAACTTTCAGCCATCAATCACACAACATTCTTCTATCTCTACTCTTTCATTCATTTACATCTAAGCAACTCTTAATTAAAAGGAAATTCATTAGAAATAATTTACCCATAAATATATAGATGTATTCTGAGAACCATTTCAAATTAAGAGATATATAACCAAAAAAGGGTAGATGAACATATCTGAACCAATTTGTTGAAAAACAAAGGGAAAAACCATGTTCCTCCCAACCTTATAAAGAAATAGCCAAAGTCACTTGCTCCATTCACCCCTAGGCTAACCCTGAATCCATGAGGGAAAACTCATAACCCCACCTCAGCAATCATTCTTTAATCTCAACAACTTCCCCTTGCCTCACACTCAGAAATCAGTGTTCATAACAGCAAGAGATTGGTAATTTCCACATCATACTAGGCAACGTCCTTCCTCCTCACATATGCCATATATACCCAAAAAACAAAAGTGCCTAGGTCTTTTTCCCCTTGGGCATTTTTGCAGCTTTCCAAATCCTTGATTTTCAAGGCCTCCCAATGGCCAAGTTCTTGATTTTCCACTTGTAACAATCTGCCCTGAGGTAGTTCCAACATGTTCCCCACTCATGGAGTTATGGTCAGCTGATTTTAACATGGTTGTTCCATTTGTCCTCCAACAATAATTATAAAATATTTTGTTTCATACAAGTGTCATATCCAAGTAGTTAGTTGAGTCAAATCAGATCTCTTCCCAACAGTCATAATCATTAATTACAATTAACAAAATTCGGAATTCGAAATTTCCATAAATGGCAAAAAATTTCTAATTTCGAATTTACCAAAAACATAAGTAATTTCCTAAGAAATTCCAAACTTCAAAATAATTTGTTTTGGGGGATGTTACATACTTTCCCCCTTCAATAAAGCATTGTCCTTAGTGTTCGTTCCTTTCTTGGAACAGGATTGGATGAGATTTCTGCAAATCTCCCTCCAACTCCCAAGTGGCCTCCTCAAGGGTAAAGTTCTTCCATTGCACCTTTACCTGAGTAGTGGCTCTATTCCGAAGTGTTATTTCTCTCCAGTCCAGAATGTGTAGAGGTTTCACTTGGAACTCGCCTTCTGGTTCCACCTACACCAAGTTCCAATTGATCATATGAGTAGGGTCATGAACATAATTCTTTAACAGAGAAACATGAAATACATTATGAATTTTTAGATTGGCTGGAAGTGCAAGTTGACATGCTATGGGTCCAATTCGAGCTAGTATCTCTAAGGCCCCACAAAACCTGGGTGCCAACTTGGCACAATTCCCCAGCTTTAGTGAACTTTTATGGGCTTTGACTTTTAAGTAAACATGGTCTCCCACTTGAAACTCCAAGCATCTTCTTTTATGGTCCGCATAACTCTTATGTCTGTCCTATGCCTTTTTTAAGTTTTGTTGTACCTTTCTTACCGTACTCTCCATTTCCTGGGGGATTTCTGGTCCAACCATGAGTTCTTCAACTGGGTTATCCTAGATACTTGGAGTCGTACACTTTCTGTCATACAGTACCTCAAAGGGACTCATTTTTTTTTAAGTTTGGTACCCATTGTTGTATGCAAATTCTACCAAGTGCATGTAATCTTCCCACTTGCTTAGTTTTTTTCTTACATACATGCAGAGCATATATTATATGATTTGGTTTGTTCACTCAGTATGTCCATCCATTTGTGGATGGTAACATGCTGAAATTCAAGTTAGTATTTAACCCTGAAAACAATTCTTTCCAAAAATCCGATGTAAATTTTACGTCTCTATCCGAAATCACCATTTTAGGAATACCATGCAGTCTAAAAATTTCTTTCATGAATATTTTAGTGATGTTAATAGCTTTAAAAGTAGATTTATAGGAATAAAGTGTGAAAACTTACTAAGTTTATCGATTACCACCATAACAGAATCATTTTGTTTCTAAGTTCTAGGAAAACCTATAATAAAGTCCAATGATATAATCTCCCATTTCCATTCTGGCACTGGTAAGGGTTGTAATAGGTCGGTTGGATGCTGGTGTTCAAATTTTACCTGCTGACAATATTGACACTTAGCTAAGTATTTTGTTGTTTCTCCCTTCATATTAGGCCAATAAAAAAGGTTTCTAAGTGTTGTTATCATTTTCTGGTATCCTGGATGACCATAATATGGTTTCTTATGCACTTCGACCAAAACTATTAACTTTAACTTTGCCAAATCCAGTATGTATATTATGTTTTTAAATCGTAGTAGATCATTTTCGTCAATACTCAGATATGGTTTGTCTGAATTCCTTGTAGTGTTCTGTAATTCTTCCACTGTTTGAGTGTACTTCTCGTCGTTATTACCTGCAATCTTTATCCTCTGTTCAAGATTGCTTTCTTCCCTGCTAATATTTATTTCAAATAACCCATGAACTCTTTTTCTTAAAGAATATGCTACTTTATTTTCCTGTAACATTCCGCTCTGGCGCACTGAGAAAACTTATTATTTGAGGACACTTGCTCACAACTGATCTGGACTTTTATGATGTCAAAAAATTTATCTTTGATTATGATGCATTATGATAGACGACATGATGTTTCACTGCTTTGATGTAGACAGGTGCTATTGACTAAACTTTATTGAGTGTACAGGGTTTTGGACCTTGAGGATGCAGAGGCATTGGTGGAACCCCTTGGACTCTGGATTGAGTCAGGGAGTGTGCTATTGGGTTGATTTATTTACTGTGATAGTTCATTGATTTGATGATATGATGTTGACATGTTCTGACATGATTTTTGGATGATGCAGGCTGACGATAGCTTGCCAACCAGACTCACATATGGAGTAAAGGGGCCACACATGATTTCCAGAGAGGTTGAGGGAGAGGTGTGGACAGCAGCCCTGCCACAACCTACTAGCACTCCCATCGTGGCTCTAACTGTAGGTTAACGATTACCTAGTTCGAGAGGATCCACGATGCCATGAGGGCAGACTGTGAAAGTCGCTCATGATGATTCTAAGGGGTGCGCAATAAGGCGGGGGCCTTATTCCTTAGAGCCCTTAGTCTCCCACAAGTTCACCTGGCGGAGTGTTGACTCCAGGGGTTATAGATGTCTACCAATCAGTCAAGTTGGCGATTGGCACCCTTGGAGCACGTGGTGCATCCTGAAGGGCACGTCGCACAAAAGAAACATAAGAATCGAGTGGCACCCTTGGAGCAAGTGGTGCATCCTGAAGGGCACGTCGCACAAAGGAAATGAACAAGGTGAGTGGCACCCTTGGAGCATGTGGTGCATCCTGAAGGGCACGTCGCAATGATGTTGATGAAGGAAACAAACCTAAATATCCCTAAGACAATAACACCTTTAGAAATCCTTAAACAACTTCCCTAACCAAGTGTCGCCTAGTTCAGAATTTAAGTCCTAAGTCTAAAACTTTTAGGGTAAAATTTTAGTCTAACCTTAAGAAAAGGGACCCTGGAATAAAAATAACAATTTAAACAAAAACCCACATAGGTAATAGTTGGGTCTTCATAAAATTCTTGGGGTAAATGAAGAGAGTAAGGATTTAATTAAACTAAGGGATTTAAAAAATTTGCAAAGAAGAAATTAATTCCTAACTTATGAAAGAACAAAAGATATTAAATAAATAAGAAATGAAAAGATTATTTAGCACATTTACCTTTTTGGTTATATAAAAAAGAAGGGAATAATATAAATAGGGAAACTAAGTAATAAAGGAAACTTAATAAAGGAAAGATGGGAACTTAGGGTAAAAAGCACGGTCAACATAGTAAGGAATCTGAAATTAAGAACCTACTAATTTGAGCTAATTTAGTAACATCCTTTTTAGGGAAATTTACTAAAAGCATGTAAGGGGATCTAGGAACACCTAGGAGTAAATTTAGGAGCGATTCTAGGTGGGTGAGGGAAATGAGGAATTTAATAAATTAAATAAAATAATTACTTGAGGAAAGAGGGGGATGGACGACACTTGTGCCAAGGAGAATATTCATAGTATTTTATTGAAACTTAATCAAAACTTGATTTAGGAAAGTTGGTGGGTATCAAAAACTCTATAAAAGAAAAGGAAGATGAGGAGGAAAGGGATCGGCTGATAGAATAACGTTACGCTGTTGAATTGTGACTTGACTGATTGCTTGTGAGGAGCTGGGATTTTCCAGTTCAGATAGGAGTGGTAGCTCAGCCCTCCGAGGCGAGCTGGGAAGCTAGATCTACCATCTGGACAGTGTGTGGCCCCTTTGCGTCTCGGGGGGATGAGGGGGAAGTAGAGTACCCCTAGAGATTGGATGGGAGGTACCGGTGTAGTCTCTACGATCGACGAGCGGGAGCGGCACGGAGCGCACGGTCATCATTCGAGGCGGGAATTAAGGCAACGGTATGGTTTTTGTTTAACAAATTCAGTCGAGTAGGATGCATTATGATCTACGCTGGTATCAGAATAGTGGTTGTATATGTATTGCATTCTAATTCTGTGCAGATGTAATAAAAATATGTTAACAATGGACTCTTCTTGTTGTGTGAAATGTAGATAGATTGATTGTACATGTATTTTTCTCCAATACCCTGCTAATGTAATAAAAATATGTTCTCAATGTACCATCCAGGTGGCTTGAAGCGTAATAGATTGGTTTTTTTATATGCATTGCTTTCTAATTCCATATAGGTGTAATAAAATCTGTTATCAATGGAATCTCCTTGCCTCTTAAATGTAATAAGAACGGTCGTATATGTATTTTTCCAGTAGATGTAATAAAAAAATGTTTTACCAGCCATAATCTATTTTTACTTGACGACAATAAGACTGATCGTATAGTTAGTTATTGTTTGAATTGTTAAATTGCTAGATGGATAAAAGGGGATTGAAATCCTTTCCTTCACCTCTATCAATAGTTATATAAAATGCGAACTGGTACAGTACTGGCATTTTTAGATAAGGAATTTCGAACAGATATTGTTCCGTCAATGAATAGATGGTTTGCGAACTAGCATGGTGTTGGCTTTTTAGCTAAAGAAATTTCGAACTGAGATTGTTTTGTCCATAATTAGATAACTTGAGAACTGGTACAGTACCGACATTTTAGACAAAGAGTTCGAACTGATATTGTTCTTACAATAAACAGATAAATTTTTGAACTGGTACAGCACTGGCTTTTTAGATAAAGGAATTCGACTGATATTGTTCTGTCAATAATCAGACAAATTGCAGACTGGTCCAGAATTGGTTTTCCTTAGATAAGAATTTCGATTTGGTATTGTTCTATCATTCAATAGATGAACGTTTGAGCTGGCACTGTACTGCAAATGATAGATAAGGAGAATATTCGTGTCTGTTTTTGCACTAACTTCTATCCTAGCTATGGCATGGCTGGAAATCGTTAAAAACCATGCAAATTTTCACCTCTGCAATGTATGTAAAGTCGTGTTCTATAAACGTTGGAACCGCCCTTCCTCTGTGCGATGTAAATCATTGATTGTGACTCTCCCTCTCCAAGTCGCGTTGTGTGCATCGATGGAGGGTTGTCTCTCTAACGCGGGCAGGAAAAACTACCATCTGACTCGTGGTTTCCAACCAACGCCTTGACTGTGGCAGTTTCAACTTCGGATCTGCTGGCCTGCACCCACCGCCTTAGATTATGGTGTCGATGGACGCCTTCATTTCCTCTTCTGTTGGCTAACGAGATCTAGAAAATTGCTAATCTACCCCCTTCCTTGCAGGCTATCATAACCATTCCTGTGTCGAATTCCAGTCTCTGCGTCTTATTTGATTGCGTCTTAATTTTCTGCTCTGTCTACGTTTTCCCTTCCTCCCATTGCCGAATTAAGTAATGACAGTCAGAACCCTAGACTTCAGGTTCAGTGTAATGGCATGTCAACGCTTTTTGTTATCGTGTTGGGTATTTGTAAGGTTACCCTAATAGGTTGTTATTGCAATGTAGATGTATGCTATTATTACACAATAAATGTAAACGTAGGGGTGATTAATATCAGTGTAATGATTGGTTACCTTATGGCAGTTTTAGTGCATTTTAAATGTGAAGTTATTATGTTATCATCAAATATTTTTACTTACGGTGTCTTGTAATAAGGGCCTTTAGTAGTTTCAATTACAATGCTAATTTGGTTCCTTTGAAATTTAATTTATTAGGTTAATCAACGATTATTTTATTGACGATAATGAAAGCCATTATTGGTTAAATTTACACTGCTATTATATTATAAGGGAAAATTGTTAGAGATGGAACCTTGAGGACTTTTATACTTAAGTTTGCGTCAAATGAACTGATGATAAAGCTAAATTAGATTACCTTGAAGTCATCATGCACCTTAAACATGCGACTTGGGGCTCGTATTAGAGGTTGGAATAAATTGTGTTAATTTCCTTATTGACCTCCTTAATTACCTTGGTCTTGCAATATGATTGTTATTTTGCGAGGTTATTGTAACTAGAACGAAAAGGTGTTGTTCTCTTATGGAAATATTATTGAAGTTTTATAGTTATGGATATCACATAAGATGTGAGGCGCCTGATATTCTGCAAAGTTAATGTGATATAAATGTAATGCTTTTATTATTTCATGATGACATAACTGTAATGTTTATTGTTAATGATGAACTTATATGATGAAATGTTCTTGAATTAAGCACAACAAAATTATTCTGAGTTAGTAAATGAAGGGTGTTGTGCCTTCAATTAATGTGGTACTGGGTTGGTAAACCGTTTGTGTGTTTGGTCTACTTGTGTCGGGCGAGATGTGGACACTTCCATGTCGCCTTAGTATATAAGTCTCTGTGTGTGATTATTTTTGTGTAAGGAATCCAGTGTCATATCAAGAGTCTCGGGCCCTTTAAAGGTAGGGTTTCCACTCTTGCGACACACCTGACGGAGATTACTAGTTTCTGCCTGAGCAGTCAGCCAGGAGCCTATCTGACCTTCTCTCTCTCTGGAGCAGAGAACTAAGATTAAACACCCTGCTTTCCTGTGCAGAAATAGTAAAATCTACTACTATGGATTCTTCCATCTGTTTTCGTGCGGTACATAACCCCGTATGTCGTTTAATGTTTGCAGTTACTTATTGTGCGCCTTATGTCTATGGTCGTTTATTGCTTGTTGTTACTGTTGTACGTCGTATGTCGTCTAGTTCTGTTCGTCTTTCTTGCGTCTGTTCGTAGTCGGGTTACTATTTTTTTTTTGAGCAGTCGACCAGGAGCCTATATGACCTTCTCTCTCTCCGGAGCAGAGAACTAAGATTAAACGCCCTGCTTTCCTATGCAGAAATAGTAAAATCTACTATTATAGATTCCGACTTATGTCTATGATCGTTAATGATTGTAGTTACCTATTGTGTGCCTTGTGTATTCTTGTTTTGATCATCGTGGTTGCGTATGTTTAGTTGTCGGGTGGCGACGTAGAGTCAAGTGTGTCTAATCCCTTTCTACACGTGCGCACACACTTTAAAAAAAAAAGAAGAGAAAATAAATTTTACACCTGTTATCAGAGTTGTTGTCATAATGAGGAGGTTGTTACATTTCCTTACCCTTGATATGTCTTACCTCAAAGTCAAATTCACTCAATAAGGCTAGCCATCTTGCTTGCCTTGCATTAAGGTTCGACTGAATAAACAAATATTTCACACCGCTATTGCCTATCAATAATACAAATCTTCTACCTATTATGTAGTGCTGCCACATTTTTAAGGCGTGTATTACAACTGCCAATTCTAAGTCATGAGTGACGTAGTTTCGCTCGTGTTCCTTTAGTTTTCGGGACTCATAAAAAATAATGTGTCCTTCTTGAGTTAGGACAACACCTAGTCCTTCTTTACTCGCATCCACATAGACGGTGAAGTATTTATCTGTTGCCTTTAAAATGGGTGTGGTTGTTAACAATTCCTTTAACTTATTAAAACTATATTGACACTTCTGTGACTAGTTAAACTTGGTTCCCTTCTTTTGTAACGATGTGACAGGGTAAGCAATTTTGGAAAATCCCTCTATAAATCTGTGGTAATATCTAGTGATTCTAATGAATGACTGGATGTCTGCTACATCCTTGGGCACCAGTCATTCCATGATGGCCCTTATTTTCTCGGGATCGACTGCAATTCTTTCTGCAGATATTACATGTCCTAGGTATTGTATTTTCTTCTAATAAAAATCACACTTATCAAATTTAGCATACAGTTTGTGCTTCCTTAAATTTTGCAGAACTATTATTAAGTGTTATTCATGTTCTTCTTTTGTTTTAGAATATCCCAGAATATCGTCAATAAATACTAGCATGAATTTGTCCAAGTACTGACTAAAAATTATGTTCATTAAACACATAAACATGGTTGGCGTGTTAGTGAGTCCGAATGGTATAACCACAAATTCATAATGTCCATATATCATTCGAAAATCTATTTTACTTATGTCTTCATATTTTATCCTAACCTGGTGATAACCAAATCGTAAGTCCAATTTCGAGAAAAAATTTGCCCCACCTACTTGATCGAATAGGTCATTTATTCTAGGTAAGGGGTACTTGTTCTTAATAGTCATCTTGTTTAATTGTTTGTAATCGATGCATAATCTCGTATTTTTGTCTTTCTTTTTCACAAAGAGGACTGGTTCTCCCCATGGGGAAACACTCGGTCTGATATATTATTTGTCCAATAATTCTTGTAGTTGGATTTTTAGTTCTGTTAATTCCGACAAACTCAATTGGTAAGGTGTTTTCGAGATAGGGGTTGAACCAGGTAATAGGTCAATAGAAAAGTTTATCTCCCTCCATGGGGGTAATTCAGGTATCTCATCGACAAACACATCTCTGAAATCGTGTAATATGGAAAAATCCTCCAAGTTTGGTTTATCTTCTTTTTCTAATAGGTTTTTTACTTGGATGGCATAAACTAGACAACCCTTTCTCATGCATTTCTTGAATTGCATTGCTAAAATTTGTCTAACTGATACTAGTTTTTGTATACCTTGAATTGTCCTAGTAGTGTCATTTTTGTCTCTATACTTAAGTGATTTTTCATAACAATCTAGCACTTCTTTATACCCTTCTAACCAATCCATTCCGATAATTACATCATAAGATCCTAGCAGTAGAATGTTGAAATTTTTCTTTATGTTTTGACCACTTAAACTGAACTCATAACCAGAAATAAAGTCAACAACTTTTCTTTTTGTTCATGTTGCTAATTGTACCAGCCAAGATGTTGTGTGTCTTATTTTCTTAAGTTTATTTGACTCTACTATACCAGGAGTGATATAACTTAATGTATCTCCAAGATCAATTAAAACATAAATTTGAGTGTTATTGATTTTACCTTCAATTTCCACCACAGAGGATTGGTGATCATCTTGCCAACCATCCACGGCTGCATTGATCCGATGTAGGCTTATCCCTACATCCCCTACTATAGAGGCTTCCTGTAAATTGTGAAAAATAGTTTTGTTTGTTGAAATCAAACGTGGAAAGTTCCTCCTTAGATGAGGTTCTCCACATTCCCAACATTTTAACGATTCACGGGGGTTGTCCCCAAACTTCTTTGTTCCCAGATTTATCGGTTTACTGCCTCCTTATGTGTTTAGATTTTTGGAGTGAAAATATTTCCTTGAAAATCTTTTTGCTGCATTTCGATAAGGAGTTGGCTGGTATCCCTTCTTCCGCTGGTTCATTCGGTCTTGTTTCTTGTCCTTCCAAGCCTTGGGAAATTATGTCCATTGTTTGTATTGGTTGTAACACATACGGGCCTTTCTAAATACTTCACTCAAGGACTTGGGATTATCAAATTCGATTATGTCCTTGTAAGGCTATGGTAAACAACTTAGGAACCACTAGATTTTCACTTTATCCTCCCAGATGTATGGTACGAACCTTAGTAATTCCAAGAATTTGTTTATCAGATCCTCCATAGCCATTTGACCAAGTCATAGTTCATAAAATTCTTTGTTTTTTCTTTCATAGTAACTCTCAGATAGGTATTGTTTCTTAAAGTATCTCTTAAAGTCTGACCATTCCATCTGTTTATCTTTTAGGCCCTTAGCCAATTTTAGATCCTTCCACCAAATGTTGGCTTTTCCTTTCAGATTATAGATGGCCATTCTGGCCTTCATATTGCTAGAATAGTTGTAGATCTGAAAATACTTCTTGATATCTAATAACCATGCTTCAACTTCCTCCCCTGTTCTGGATTCCCCATCAAAGGTAGATGGTTTCATTTTCTTAAATTCACCCTCAAGGTGATCCCCCTGTTTCCTATTTCTGTCTATTTTTGTTTTATCTTCAGTTGAAGGTGTACCTTCAAATGAGTTGTCCCCTTTGTCTGCTCCAGGACCAGAATTTTTGGAGACCCTTTTACTAACCTCTTCTTCATGGTTATCGTCCTTTGGGATTTTCTTTGTCACTATACTACACAGTAGGACTTCATTTGTTTCTTGTTGTTCCTGTTGTGCCTTCTTCAATTTCTCATTGCCTTCTTTGAAAACTTGCAACTCAACAATGAGATTCCTCATTGTTTCCAGAACTTCAGTAGGTGAGCTTCTGTCACTATTCTATCTCAGATCTTTAGGAGGTATTTTTTCAAGATTTCCATCAAGTCTGATTTCTGCATCATCCTGGGCTGCCATGATTAACACAAAACAGAAAAGGCTTTATGTTTGTAAAAGTAAAGGTTTATTAGTTTTACAAAAAAAGAAATATTTGCTAAGTAATTAATTTTTCCTTATTTCAAGGTCCAAGTGTTGTAACCTTTTCTTTGATATCATATGAAATGAACCTCAATTTTGACATAATTTTTTTTTCCTATGGGACATTAATCTCCAATTTCGTTTAATAGATTTGTAGCGAAGGGGAGGTAATATTCACTCTGATCATAGATCTATGTTCTGACCACCACACGATGGCATCCCTATACCAAGCTAAGTTAAAAATTTATATGAGTAGTTCTCCAAAAGTTCTATCACTTTTCTTTAAAACACACACACACACACACACACACACATATATATGTATGTATCTATATAGTAATTAATATTTAGGATTTATAGTCCTAATCTCTCCTTTAACACATGATTCTTTATTCTTGTGCGCAAGACTATTCCATTTGATCTTGAAATAAAAACATCTATCAAAAATGAATAACGGAGTCAGGAGTTATACCCCTTGGTAGAATATACATGGCATATCATAAGTTAGTAAAAATCATTTGAAAGAGGTATGAGTCATTCAAATGGATTTCCTTATGAAATTATTCGTGGTTAAAGTTCTTTTAATCATCATACTTACAAAAGATTGGGTAAAGAAAATCCCATGCAAATCCATGTTCAACTATGCCTTAACTAATCTTTGTCTCACCAAAAAAGTCATTTGAACGGTAAGTTAACTCAGACGAAACCGTTGTACTTAACTGCTCCCAACTAGTCGTGTCACTAAGGGACTGTCATTAACTTCACATTTTCTGTTGATAAGGGAGGGATATGTACTTGTCATAAAGAAGTTAAGTCTCTTCTCCTGCGATTAATGGACGTCCTTTGTACGCAAGTTTCGATGGCCCTTTCACCTAACCCTTCCTCCAATCCTGTTGTGTTGACTCTTCCCTAGCACATGGCTCGACCAAAATTGCACCCTCAACATTTATTATGCATAGAGAAATCTCCTCTTAGGGTTGGGCGAGTTTTTATTTATCATTATGAACCCCAGAATGACTCTGTGTGTTATTTCCTCGGCGTGGGAGAACTGTCGACTTGGAGGTATGGAACAGACGACATTATCCATTTTCCTAGTAATGTTTTAAGATGCTATCGTGTTTTAAGTAAAAGAATCGAGTCTCGGAGGTTCGTTACAGTGAAAGCCATATTAATTATGTAACTCTTGCTATAGATTTAATTTAAATCCTCTCCTCATCGATATTGATTGAAATCTTTCGGGATTGTTCCTGCTTCTGTAAAAATTGGATTATTCGTTTGTTTTTCGGTCTCAATATTTTCGAAGGTCTCGGCACTCCATCTCTTCATCCCAAATTCATAAAATTTATGCCTGCATAGTTCCCTTTCTGTGTAACTTCCAACTTAGGGTTTCGTTATCTCCCTAGTATCATTATTCTTTTACGCTCTTACTTTGTTGTGGTGTGTCGAGGTCTGGTGTTGAGTTCTCATGAGGGTTTTCTAGATTTGACTGTATAAACTGTGTTTAGCACCTTATGTTACTTCTCTCTCTTTCTCTTTGTAAAGGGTGAGCCCACCCTTCAGTACTTTTCATCAGAACCTTAGCTGGTCCTTACGAATAAAATGTTTTCTTTAAAGACTAATGCATTATTTTCTGGTGTAATAAAAATATGTCTCTTAATGTCACTGTCGTTATCTGCGGGTGGTATACACTATTTTAATTATGGTAAATGTTTAGCATGATGGTTGACTTTATTTTAACATTGAATTAGAGTACCCTCTACAATATAAGTATTCGGTTATGTGTGTAGCGTTTCCATATGCCTTCTAACGATTTGCATGATATATCTTATACGATGTGTAATTTAAATATTAGCACTGTTATTTTTTTCATTTCATATATATTTTGATGCCAATATTAATGATGGGACTCTGTTGTTGCGAGGTTACCCATCAGGAGTTCCATGGTCCACTCTCCTTTCGGCCTGGAACGTCTATTCAACTATAATGCGGCAACAGGAGGACACTGGGACTTCATGTCCTAAGTTAAGTACCACTATGGAATGACTGTTTTCAATTATCATTCAATTTCAAGTTCGTTAGTCTTACTCTCGTATATTTTACTAATGTTTACAAATGGTAATTACTTGTATAGATTTTGACCACGCAAGGTACGGGAGGCCGGTCCCTATCCGTAGAACAAAAGGTATTCGGGTTTCGTGCATAGTAACTCTCAGGATTAGCTTCCAAGTTCTAGGATATGGAGACCATGGTTCTGTTCCAACTTTATCGTTATAAAGTGAATTTTTTGTACTAATTTCTTGTATGGTTCTGAAAGGATTTCGTATTACCAACTTTTAAGGTCTCATCACCATATTCTTTGTCTTGTATTCTTGTATTTAAAAATACCAGGGTTAGCAAATTTAAATCCAATTTAATGGCATCAGGGTTCTTTATATTGCCTATACTATTTCTAAAGAAGACATATTAGCCTGTATACTTCCAGAAATATATTTCCCATAATTCTGTTTGTTACCTTTGTAATTATTGTATTCAGAAAACTTTATTGTAGACAATAGAACTATCTTTTCTTTACTTCGATATTATTTGTATGATTTATTACTCGTTAATACACATTTCATATTTTGAACTTATCAAAATGTGATTATTCATGAATAGGGGCTTTCGTATTTATGATTACTGAGTTTATCGGTCTTTGCCCTTCTATAAATTCGTTTTCCAGAATCCTTGTTTAAAAGATTTGATTCGTTCCTTAGTTCCTATTTGTTTTCCAGAACCTATTAAGATTTATGAGACTGTTTGTTGTACCTTATAGATTAACACATGCTGGGTCAGAAATCCAGAAAATTCTGCATCCATACATAATGAAATTAACTTACAATTTTCCTTCATATTGAATCTTGACGAAGTCGAGTTAGAATATCACACCCCTGCATAGGTATTAGATATATATTAAATACATATAGATATGATTCTATACGAATCTTCATTTTCGTCATGCATCGATATTATGGCAGTGTTATTCCACTATGTATTGTTTTACAGTAAGATACGAGCATATAATAACTTTATATTCTTGCATTTATACAACCATAGGATTTATATTATCCGAAATTAGATTCATACTAACTGTGTTTCTTCAATTAAGAACATTCCATCATGCTCACATTGTTCTGATTCTACTCGAATTTTGGATATAGAGGCACTTCTAAAATCAAAGTATAACATTAAACTGGCAAGGTGTTTAACCTACGTTTGTTCCTATCCATTCATAATTTAAATTTCAACCATCAATCACACAACATTATGCTAGCTCTACTCTTTCAATCATTTACATCTAAGCAACTCTTAATTAAAAGGAAATTCATCAGAAATAATTTACCCATAAATATATAGATGTATTTTGAAAACCATTTCAAAATAAGAGATATATAACCAAAAAAGGGTAGATGAACATATTTGAACCAATTTGCTAAAAAACAAAGGGAATGACCACATTCCTCCCAACCTTAGAATGGAACAATGAAAGTCACTTGCTCCATTCAACCCTATCCTGACCATGAATAAATGAGGGAAAACTCATAACCCCACCTCAACAATTGTTCTTTAATCTCAGCAACCTCCCCTTGCCTCACACTCAGAAATCAGTGTTCATAAAAACAAGAGATCGGTAATTTCCCCAACATACTAGGAAGCGTCCTGCCTCCTCACATATGCCATATATCCCTGAAAAACAAAAGTGCATAGGTGTGACATCCCAAAAAAATAAAGTATTTTTGAAATTTAAATTTGTTGGAAATTTATTTCGTTTTTAGTAAATTCGAATTTGGAATTTTTTTTCCATTTATGGCAATTCCGAATTTCGAATTTGATATTTGTAATTAATTATTATGACTATTGGGCAGAGACCTGATTTGACCCAACTAACTATTTGACTATGACACTTGTATGAAAACAAAATATTTTATATTGATTGCAGGAGGACAAATGGAAAAACCATGTTAAATTTAGCTGACCATGACTCCATGAGTGGGGAACATGTTGGAACTACCTCTAGGCTAATTATTACAAGTGGAAAATTAGTGATTTGGCCATTAGCATCCCCTAAAAATCAGGGATTTATAAAGTTGTGAAAATTCCCAAGGGAGGGAAAAAGACCTAGGCAAATTGATAAATAGCATATGTGAGGAGGCAAGACGCTGCCAAGTATGCTACAGAAGAAGACTATTGATTTACTTGTTGTTATGAAAACTACTGACTCAGCATGAGGCAAGAGAAATATGTTTAAAGTTATATATTGATCGACATGATTAAAGTTATATCAATATATAGGTTTTATTAAATCGAGGAGTCGGAAACTCTCCTTAAAAACCCTGTTATAAAACCAAATGAAATTAAATAAGGCCACTACTCTATTATAAGTCAATATAGAAGTAGAATACTCAACGAGAATAAGGGATCGACAATATTAAGACATAATATAACTCATGTTGTTTGATCGTTTAAACCTTTGCACAAAAATAAGGGGTCCAATTGTAGGAATACATACTGTATGCGGTAAGATTAAATTTTTGTTTCCTATTAATATACATGTGAACGACCCACTTGGGGTTCATGACCATAGTCTATATAGAATGGGACTACTACAGTTGTAAAATTATGTACTTAGACCGATAAATTTGAAAGGGCTTACAGTCCCAATCTGTACAGACCAAAAACTCCAATTCGGGACAAGATCCTACTAGTTTATGCGTGTTTCAAAATTTTTACGTAACCAATTAACAAGTTGGTTTATGAACAGATGGAAACAGACATAGGCTAAGTAACTACCAATGCTAAAGTTTGCATGTATATAGTTATAGAACACACGGAAGTCTTGATAACCACAACATATCCCTAGTAACAAGCAAGTCCTTATGTTCTTTATATATATTTTGTACGAAGCTGATGGAAACGTATAATACCTTCATGCAGGGTAAAGAGCAAATTAAATTACTATGAATGCCTGTATAATTGATAATAAGAAGTATCTTGGAAAATAAACAGAATAACCAGTAAACGATTCAAGTTCTGAAGTACAAAAACTCCAGTTTCAGAAATGGAGGGAATTATGTTAAACTCAGAAGCAAATAAAAAATGCATAACTTGCATACTCTTCACATTTATCTACAGTTCGATTCAATATATGATGACTAGGTTACAAAGAATAGTTGTCCAGTTTTCTTTTTTCAATAAAAAGTATACATAACATAGGCGGCATTCACCCCTATTGTTTTCTCGACTTCGCCTTGAAACAGAGGAAGGAATAATTAGGGAGTAAGCCCCTTCCATGTTATAATTTCCACCACAACCAGACGCAAGATTTGCGTACCCTGCTAATCCTTTGTAGCATTAACATAAAGTAGGGCATACTCCTGACTAATCAATAGAGAATTTTTCGTCAAAACTTATTTATAAATAATAAATATGGTACATAGCCTCGGTCATCAGCACGAGTGAACTCTAAAGCTAAGGAATAGTGTACTTGGAACTAGTTTACCTTTCGCGCAAGCGATAGGGGTCGACCCAAGTGCCTCGTGGAGATTGACATCCCTATAAGAAATATTCACCATTAAATCATTAGCAACACATACGAAAATAAAATAAACAAGAATCTACAACAGAACCATAAATGGAGATAACAATAAATTCTATTTATTACTTAACTCATGGTTGGAACCTGAAAAACTTGTTCTTGTTGCTCTCTAGTTGAGTAAATGTCCTGAGTCAGGGAAGTTGGTCCAAGTATTCCTAATGGGTACCTCGCATCAACGAAGTCCCACCATTAGTATGATACCAAGCCGCAAATCGTTTCTCATAAAGGAAATTCAACAGTGTTATTTTTTCCAACTTTTAACTGTGTAAAACACGAAATACAAAAAGATGAAAACCCTATGTAAATGTTACTGGAAATGTCTATTCTGTAGCTAAGTGGTTAATACATATTGAAACAAATAACTAAGGTATTATTTTTAAGACAATTCAATTTGACAAAAAGAAAAACCTAACACTAAACCCCGAAGGCTTACACAAATCTCAAAAATAGATAAGGACGGTAATCCCCTTTTTCTACCCCAAGCCTCAAACCAAAATATTTGAGCCATCGAAGTCTTTTCCAAGGGTGAATGTAATAGCCTTCGAAGGACACAAGCTTATATCAAACTCCAGAGACTCATCTACGAAAGGATAAGAAAATCATCGTAGATAACGATAAAGGAAAAACCTTAACTTAAATATGTACAATAGAAGACACAGAAGATCATTTTCCCTGTAGCATTTCATTGAACGACCCTATTATTCAAAGCTTTGTTTCAATCTATAAATCCTTACCAGTAAGATGGAATTTTCTGCCTACCTCCAGGATGTGGCCCAAGTCGACAGACTCACTGCCAAAGATAGTGATACGCTAGCCCATTTAGAGAATCTCACAATGATAAAGGAAGGTATGTTTAACCCTAGGAAGAGACCTTACGAGAGTGATTTAATGTTGGAAGTACAGGTGTTGTTGGGGAAATGTGATGGGGTTCAGGTTGGTGCATTTTGACTCAAAAGGAATCAGAAAGGGTCATCAAAACTCGTTCCTACAGACCCCATTAATGGCTAGATGTAGATCTTTAACTCTCGCTAACAATTATACCTTTCCACCCAGGCTATGCATCAAATGCACAATTAACTTGACTCCTTTATGACGGGACTAGTAAGGCCGCATTCTCTTAACTACTGACTTGTATTTACCTCCTATACAATAGTATCATAGTGGGGTTTTCATTACCCAAACATCACTAAGAAAAGGGATGGGGTTACCTCGTTACTAGACACGCTTAGTCATTAAAGGAACCGGATTTTGTTCAACCAGCAAGACTATACTACTAATCGCTAGTGGTGTATGATTTCCTCACCCCTTTCTTTTACATTAGATAAATGCATTATGTTAAAGATGATATTTTTCAGTCTGATATGCGCGAATACATAAATCCCATGTCTAAGAAAAACATAGGTTTGTAGGTCTAAACCTAAAACTTTACAGACACTTGTTATGAATAGGGATGCAGGGTTTAAACCATAGATAAGTTACTGCACTATTAGACTAATATAAGAAGGTTACTACATGAAGAGAAGTACTTAACTTACCTCTTAAATTTATTTTTTATGTTGGCATTTTGAGGTATATTACATATGGTATCAGAGCCAAAGTTACAACACTGGTCCTGAACAGGGCCATATTAGTTGCTTAGTATATATTATGATTTATGTAAAACTAATAAACCTTATGGTTACAAACAGAAAGCCCTTTCTACTTTGTATTAATTATGGAAGCTCAAGATGATGCAGAAATCAAGATGGAAGGAAATCCGCAGCAAAGACCTCATGGAGATACAATACAAAATAGTGGCAGAAGATCACCCACGGAGGTGTTGGAAACAATGAGGAATCTTATTATAGAACTGCAGATTTTTAAAGCCAACAATGAAAAATTGAAGAAAGCACAGCAGGAACAGCAAGAGATAAATGAATTTCGGTTGCGCAGTATAGTGACCAAGAAAAGTCCAAAGGATGATAACCATAACGAATAGGTCAGCAAAAGGGCCTCCAAGAACTCTAGGCTGGAAACAGAAAAAGGAGACAGTTCGTCTGAAGGAACACCTTCAGTTGAAGACAAAACTAAACCAAATGGAAAAAGAAAACAAGTAGACCACCTTGAAGGAGAATTTAAAAATATTAAACTAGCTACTTTTGATGGAGAATTGAGGACAGGAGAAGAAGCAGAGGCATGGTTGTTGGACATCAAAAAATACTTCCAGGTCTACAACTATTCCAGCAACATGAAGGTTAGAATGGCCATCTACAATCTGAAAGGAAAGGCCAGCATTTGGTGGAAAGACCTAAAATTGGCCAAGGGCCTAAAGGAGAAACAGTTGGAATGGCCCGATTTTAAGAAGTATTTCAAGAGACAATACCTTTCTGAAAGTTATTATGAAAGGAAGATGAAAGAATTTTACTAGTTACGACTTGGACAGATGACAATGGAGGACCTTATAAATAAATTTCTGGAACTACTAAGGTTCGTACCATACATCCGGGAGGATAGGGTAAAAATTCAATGATTCTTAAGTTGTTTACCACAATCCTACAGGGACAGAATTGAGTTTGACAACCCCAAATCCTTGAGTGAAGTATTCAGGAAAGAAAGAATGTGCTATGACTAGTATAAACAGTGGACAAAATTTCCCAAAGCCTGGAAGGATAAGAAACAAGATCGAATGAACCAACAGAAGAAGGGATTCCATCCAGCTCCTTATCGGAATGCAGCAAAAATATTTTCGAGAAATTATTTTCACTCCAATCATCCAAATACGCAAGGCAACAGTAAACTGATAAACATGGGAATGAAGAAGTTTGGGGACAACTCCCGCAAGCCATTAAAGTGTTGGGAATGTGGAGAGCCTCATCTAAGGAGGGACTGTACACTTTTAATTTCTACAAACAGAACGGTTGTTCATAATGTACAGGAAGCATCGACGGTGGGAGATGTGGGCAGAATCCTGCATTGGATAAATGCATCCATAGATGGTCGACAAGCTGACCACCAGTCTTCGGTGGTAGAAATCGAAGGTAAAATCAATAACACTCGAATTTATGTTTTAATTGACCCTAGAGCTACATTAAGTTATATTACTCCTAATGTGGTAGATTCAAATAAACTAATGAAACTGAAGCATGCAAAATCATGGCTTGTACAACTAACAATAGGCACTAAAAGGAAGGTAGTTGACTTTTTTTCTGACTTTGAGTTCAGCTTAGATGGTCAAAATATAAGAACAAATCTAAACATCCTACCACTAGGATCTTACGATATGATTATTGGGATGGATTGGTTGGAACAACACAAGGAAGTACTAGATTATTATACAAAGATAATTAGTTACAAAGATGAGTTTGGCATTGCTAGAACAACCCAAGGTATACAAAAACATGTATCAGTCAGACAAGTTTCAGCGATGCAACTCAAGAAATGTATGAGAAAGGGATGTCAAGTCTATGCCATCCAAGTAACGAATCTGTTACGGAAAGAGGATAAGCCAAAGTTAGAATACTTTGTTGTCCTACGTGATTTCAGAGACATGTTCGTGGATGAGATACCAGAATTACCTCCTAAAAGGGAAATAGACTTCTCCATAGACCTACTACACGGTTCAGCCCCTATCTCAAAATCACCTTACCGAATGAGCCTACCAGAACTGACATAATTGGAAATACAATTACAGGAGCTGTTGGACAAAGAGTATATCAGACCGAGTGTTTCTCCATGGGGAGCACCAATCCTCTTTGTGAAAAATAAAGACGGTACTCTAAGACTATGTATCGATTATAGACAACTGAACAAAATGACTATTAAGAACAAATACCCCTTACCAAGGATAAATGATCTGTTCGATCAAGTAGGTGGGGCCAAGATCTTTTCAAAGTTGGACTTACGATCCGATTATCATCAAGTTACGATAAAAGACGAGGACATAAACAAAACATCTTTTCAGACAAGATATGGACACTACGAATTCATAGTCATACCTTTCAGACTCACTAACACACCATCCATGTTTATGTTCATGATGAACAGTATTTTCAGTCAGTACTTTGACAAGTTCGTGGTAGTATTTATCGACGATATTCTGGTCTATTCAAAAATGGAGGAAGAACATGATGAACACTTAAGTATAGTTCTACAAACGTTGAGGAAACACAAATTGTACGCCAAATTTGAAAAGTGTGAATTTTATCAGAAATAAATACAATATCTAGGACATGTAATTTCAACGGAAGGCATTGTCGTAGACCCAGAGAAGATAAAATCCATTATGGAATGGCCAGTACCTAAGGATGTAGCGGACATCCAGTCATTCATGGGAATCACCGAATATTACCGCAGATTTATAGAAGGGTTTTTCAAAATAGCCTACCCTATCACGTCATTACAAAAGAAAGGGATGAAGTTTAACTAATCAGAGAAGTGTCAAGACAGGTTTAACAAGTTGAAGGAATTATTGACAACTACACCCATATTGAAGGTAGTAGACCCATATAAAGACTTCACCGTATGTTTTGACGCAAGTAAAGAAGGAATAGGTGGTATCCTAACTCAGGAGGAAACGTTATTTGTTATGATTCCCAGAAATTAAAAGAACATGAGTGAAATTATGTCACTCATGACTTAGAATTGGCAGCGGTAATACACGCCTTAAAAAAGTGCAACACTACATAATGGGCAGAAAATTTCTACTACTGACGGATAATAGCGGGGTAAAATATATGTTTATCCAACCAGATCTTAATGCAAGACAAGCAAGATGGCTAGCCTTCTTAAGCGAATTCGAATTCGAAGTCAGACACATAAAGGGTAAGGAAAATAAAGTAGAAGAGTCCATGGGTTATTTGAGATAAATATCAGTAGGGCAGAAAGTGATCTGGAACAAAGAATAAGGTCGGTAGGTAATAACAACAGAAATTACACTAAGATGATGGAAAAATTACAAAATAGTACTACAAACTTAGATAAACCAGATCTAAGTATCGACAAGAAGGGACTATTACGATTTAAAAACAGACTTTACATACCAGATTCAGCAGAGTTAAAATTAACAGTTTTGGACGAAGTGCATAAGAAACTGTATTCTGGCCATCCAGGTTACCAGAAAATAATAACAACACTTAGAAAACTATTTTACTGGCCTAATATGAAGGGCGAAACAACAGAGTACTTGGCTAGGTGCCAAGATTGTCAGCAGGTTAAGGATGAACACCAGCATCCAGTCGGCCTATTACAGCCTTTACCAGTACCAGAATGAAAATGGGAGACCATATCGCTAGACTTTATAACAGGTTTGCCTAAAACTCAGAAATAGAATGATTCTATCATGGTTGTAATCGATAAACTCAGTAATTTTGCACACTTTATTCCTGTAAAGTCTACTTTTAAAGCTATAAAGATTGTTGAAATATTCATGAAAGAAATTTTTAGACTGCATGGTATTCCTAAAATGGTGATTTTAGATAGAGATGTAAAATTCACATCCATTTTTTGGAAGGAATTGTTTGCAGGGATAAACACTAATTTCAATTTCAGTGCGAGTTATCATCCACAAATGGATGGACAGACTGAAAGGGTAAACCAAATCATAGAGGATATGCTATGCATGTACATAAGAACAAAACCGCACAAGTGGGAAAACTACCTGCACTTGGTAGAATTTGCATATAACAATGGGTACCAAACTTCGGCTAAGTTAAGCCCTTTCGAAGTACTGTACGATAGAAAGTGTACGACTCCAATTAGTTGGGATAACCCAGTTGACAGACTCATGGTTGGACCAGAGATGCTCCAAGAAATGGAGAACATGGTAAGGAAGGTACAACAGAACTTGAAAGAAGCACATGACAGACATAAGAGCTATGCAGATCAGAAAATAAGACACTTGGAATTTTAAGTGGGAGACCATGTTTATTTGAACGTCAAAGCTCGAAAAAGTTCATTAAATTTAGGGAACTGTGCCAAGCTAGCACCCAGGTTTTGTGGGCCCTTCGAGATACTAGCTCGAATTGGACCCATAGTATACCAGCTTGCACTCCCAGCTAATCTAAGAATTCATAATGTATTTCATATTTCCTTGTTGAAAAAGTATATTAATGACCCTACTCATATGATTGATTGGAACTTGGTACAAGTGGAACCCGAAGGTGAGTTCCATGTGGAACCCCTACGTATTTTGGACCGGAGAGAAATAGCACTTTGGAACAAATCCATCGTTGAGGTAAAGGTGTAATGGAAGCACTTTAGTCCTGAGGAGGAGGGAGATTTGTGGAAATCTCATCCAATCTTGTTCCAAGGAAGGAACAAACAGTGAGGACAGTGTTATACTGAAGGGGGAAAGGATGTGACATCCCAAAAAAATAAAGTATTTTGAAATTTAAATTTGTTGGAAATTTATTATGTTTTTAGTAAATTCGAATTTGGAAAATTTTTGCCATTTATGGCAATTCCGAATTTGATAATTGTAATTAATTATTATGATTGTTGGGCAGAGACCTGATTTGACCCAACTAATTATTTGACTATGACACTTGTATGAAAACAAAATATTTTATATTGATTGTAGGAGGGCAAATGGAGTAGCCATGTTAAATTTAGCTTACCATGACTCTATGAGTGAGGAACATGTTGGAACTACCTCTAGGATGATTATTACAAGTGGAAAATCAGTGATTTGGCCATTAGTAGCCCCTGAAAATCAGGGATTTAGAAAGCTGCAAAAATTCCCAAGGGAGGGAAAAAGACCTAGGAAATTGATAAATAGCATATGTGAGGAGGCAGGACGCTGCCAAGTATGCTAGGGAAGAAGACTATTGATTTAATTGTTGTTACGAACACTATTGATTGAGTGTGAGGCAAGAGAAATCTGTTGGAGCTGAAGGACATTGCTGAGGAGAAGTTATTTCCAAGTTCTCCCTCATGGATTCATGGTCAAGGTAGGGGGTGAATCGGGCAAGTAGTTTGTCTACCTTGTTCTACGGTTGGGCGAAACGTGGTTGTTACCTTTGTCTTTCAGTGCATTATTTCATATATGTTATTTATGTCCTTTATCTGGCTGAATGTTATATGGTGAAGTACAATGTTATATGGTGAAGTACTTGATAGAATGCATCTGTTAATTCAATCTAGGAATAATATTAAGGACAAAATATCGAATACATCTTATTGAATTTAGGAACTGCTAGAATGTCTCTATACTAGTTCGGAATGGATTATCTTTGTTGTAACATATTTCTGTTATGAATACTAATTCATGTAAGTATACTATCTGAAAGGATATGCCTAGAAGATTGGATATGTGGTTTGGATTACTACTGTAGTAAGATAAAACATTATAGCTGAACACCCCACAATTAGATTGTAATGCAGATTGGAGTTACCTACGCATTGAATGCAGATTGGAGTTACCTACACATTGAATGCAGATGGAGAAATTACATAGTGTATATATATATATATATATACGAAATACATTGACATGATTAAAGTTAGATCAGTATATAGGTTTTATTAAATTGAGGAGTCAGAAACTCTCCTTAAAAACCCTGTTATAAAACCAAATGAAATTAAATAAGGCCACTACTCTATTATAAGTCAATACAGAAGCAGAATACTCAACGATAATAAGGTCTCGAAAATAGTAAGACATAATCTAACTCGTGTTGTTTGATCGTTTAAACCTTTGCACAAAAATAAGGGGTCCGATTGTAGGAATACTTACTGTATGCGGTAAGATTAAATTTGTTTTTCCTATTAATATACATGCGAACGGCCCACTTGGGGTTCGTGACAGTAGTCTATATCGAATGGGAATACTACAGTTGTACAGTTCTGTACTTAGACCGGTAAATTTGAAAGGGATTACAGTCCCAATCTGTACAAACCAAAAACTCCAATTCGAGATGAGATCCTAGTAGTTTAGGCGTGTTCCAAAATTTTTACGCAATCAATTAACAAGTCGGTTTATGAACAGATGGAAACAGACATAGGTTAAGTAACTACCAATGCTAAATTTTGCATGTATATATTTATAGAACATATGGAAGTCTTGAGAACCACAACATATCCCTAGTAACAAGCAAGTCCTTATGTTCTTTATATATATTTTGTACGAAGCTGATGGAAATGTATAATACCTTCATGCAGGGTAAAGAGAAAATTAAATTACTATGAATGCATGCATAATTGATAATAAGAAGTATCTTGGAAAATAAATAGAATAACCAGTAAATGATTCAAGTTCTGAAGTACAAAAACCCCAGTTTCAAAAATGGAGGGAATTATGTTAAACTCAGAAGCAAATCAAAAGTGAAGAACTCACATACTCTTCACATTTATTTACATACGATTTGATTCAATATACGATGACTAGGTTACAAAGAACAGATGTCAAGTTTTCTTTTTTTAATAAAATGTATACATAACATAGGCGGCATTCACCCCTATTGTTTTCTCGACTTTGCCTTCAAACAGAGGAAGGAATAATCAGGGAGTAAGCCCCTTTCATGTTATGATTTCCACCACAACCAGATGCAAGATTTCCGTACCCTGCTAATCCTCTGTAGCATTAAAATAAAGTAGGGCATACTCTTGACTAATCAATACAGAAAGTTTCCTCGAAACTTCTTTATAAACAATAAAGATGGTACATAGCCTCGGTCATCAGCACTAGTGAACTCTAAAGCTAAGGAATAGTGTACTTGGCACCAATTTACCTTTTGCGCGAGCAATAGGGGTCGACCTGAGCACCTCGTGGAGTTTGACATCCCTATAATAAATATTCACCATTAAATCATTAGAAACACATACAAAAATAAAATAAACAAGAAGCTACAATAGAACCATAAATGGAGGTAATGATAAATTCGTTTTATTACATAACTCGTGGTTGGAACCTGGAAAACTTGATCTTGTTGCGCTCTGGTCGAGTAAATGTCCCGAGTCAGGGAAGTTGGTCCAGGTATTCCTAATGGGTGCCTCACATCAATGAAGTCCCACCATTAGTATGATACCAAGCCACAAATCTTTTCTCATAAAGGAAATTCAACAGTGTTATTTTTTCCAACTTTTAACTGTGTAAAACACGAAATACAGAAAGACGAAAACCCTATGTAAATGTTACTGGAAATGTCTATTTTGTAGCGAAGTGGTTAATAAATATTGAAAAAAATAACTAAGGTGTTAATTTTAAGACAGTTCTATTTGACAAAAAGAAAAACCTAACACTAAACCCCGAAGGCTTACGCAAATCTCAGAAATAGATAAGGACGGTAATCCCCTTTTTATACCCCAAGCCTCAAACCAAAAGATTTGAGCCATCGAAGTCTTTTCCAAGGGTGAATGTAATAGCCTTTGAAGGACACAAGCTTATATCGGACTCTAGAGAATCATCTACGAAAGGATAAGAAAATCGCCCGAGATAACGATAAAGGAAAAACCTTAACTTAAATATGTACAATAGAAGACACAGAACATCATTTTCCATGTAGCATTTCATTGAATGACCCTATTATTCAAAGTTTTGTTTCGAGGTATAAATCCCTACCAGTAATATGGACTTCGTTGCATGCCTCCAGGATGCGACCCAAGTCGACAGACTCACTGCCAAAGATAGTGATAGACAGGCCCATTCAGAGAATCTCACAATGACAAAGGAAGGTTTTTTTAACCCTACGAAGAGACCTTACGAGAGTGATTTAATGCTGGAAGTATAGGGGTTGTTGGGGCCATGTGACGGAGTTTAGGTTGGCGCGTTTTGACTGGAAAGGAATCGGTAAGGTTCATCAAAACTCGTGCCTACAGACCCCATTAATGGCCAGATGCAGAGCTTTAACTCTCACTGACAGTTATACCTTTCCACCCAGGCTATGCATCAAATGCGTAGTTAACTTAACTCCTTTGTGATGGGACTAGTAAGGTCGTGTTCTCTTAACTGTTGACTTGTAGTTACCTCCTATCCAAAAGTATCGTAGCGGGGTTTTCATTACCCAGACATCGCTAAGAAAAGGGATGGGATTACCTCGTTATTAGACATGCTTAGTCATTAAAGGAACCTAATTTTGTTCAACCAGCAAGACTATACTACAAATCGCTAGTGGTGTATGATTTTCTCACCCCTTTCTTTTACGTTAGATAAATGCATTATGCTAAAGATGATATTTTTCAGTCCGATATGCGCGAATACATAAATCCCATGTCTAATAAAAAGATAGGTTTGTAGGTCTAAACCTAAAACTTTACAGACACTTGTTATGAATAGGGATGTGGGGTTTAAACCATAGATAATTTACTAAACTATTAGACTAATATAATAAGGTTACTAGATAAAGAGAAGTATTTAACTTACCTCACAATTTTTTTTTTATGTTGGCATTTTGAGGTATATTACACTAGGTCTTTTTCCCCTTGGGAATTTTTTCAACTTTCCAAATCCCTGATTTTCAGGGGCTGCCAATTGCAAAATTCTTGATTTTCCACTTGTAACAATCAGCCCTAACGTAGTTCCAACATGTTCCCCACTCATGGAGTCATGATCAGCTGATTTTAACATGGTTGTTCCATTTGTCCTTTAGAAATAATTATAAAATATTTTGTTTCATACAAGTGTCATAGTCAAGTAGTTAGTTGGATCAAATTAGATCTCTACCCAACAGTTATAATCATTAATTACAATTAACCAAATTCGAAATTTGGAATTTCCATAAATGGCAAAAATTTTCCAATTTCGAATTTACCAAAAACGGAAATAATTTCCAAAGAAATTTCAAACTTAAAAATAATTTATTTTTGGGGATGTTACAGTCAAAATTTTCTAATATTTCATCATCAATGTTGATAGATTTTCCTGCATATTTCAATTTAAAGTTTATATTAAAAAACAATACCCGAACATAAATTCACTAAACTATATATTGTTGGATGACTGAGAGGGGGGATGAATAAGTAATGAGCAATTATACCAATTATTAATCCTTTAAACCACAAAGTATATTATTTTACTTATTCAAGCATGTTCTTTTGTTCATCATCAATATCTTACTATATCATAACCATTAACATTGATCAGTGTGTAATAAACAATAACAAACACATCCACACAATGCACAGTACACCAAGATTTACGTGGAAACCCAATGCGGGAGAAAACCACAAAATTATTTTCTTATATGTCAATAATTACATTAAAGGAAGCACCAACTTCCAATTCTCCATCTACAAAGGGAAAGAGGCTACACCCCCTATGTTCTCCGGCTACAACTGGAAGGTGGCTACAACCACCTAGTTTCTTAGGCTACAACCCGAGGGAAGCTCCAACTCCCCAATTCTCTGGCTACAACCAGAAGGAGGCTACAACCCCCTATGCTCTTCGGCTACAACCGGAAGGTGGCTACAACCACCTAGTTTCTCAGGCTACAACCCGATGGAAGCTCCAACTCCCCAATTCTCTAGCTACAACCAGAAGGAGGCTACAACCCCCTATGTTCTCCGGCTACAACCGAAAGGTGGCTACAACCACCTATACTTGCCCCGTCCAACCTCCCTGAAATATAAGTAGAATGATGGAACCACTATAACACTATCATTGTGAGATACACTACTGTAAAACTATAGCAATCAACCTGCACCAAACAACATGTACCAATAACTTGAACCATGCATCAACATGTAATCAACATGTACCATAAACAAGTGCATCAACCATGCACCAACTGGTACCTCAACCTGTACCATGAACAAGTGCATCAACCATGCACCAAACTTGTACAAATAACATGTCACAAAAACATTTCCAAACAACTTATCACGACAAACTGTCTCATCAATCTTATCAACCAAATCAGATCTACTCACCAAGATCAATCACCAAGACAACTCTCAAAGATGTGTATCAACCACACATAACAAAATAACTCATAATCATCACCAAGATCAATATGTGCTTCTAATAATATATACCAATACAAGTATGCGACATCATCCATAAACCATGTGTCAACAATACTAGTAACAAGTGCCTCCAAGCATGTACCAATCATGTATCACCTAATCATCAAATATGACTCATCAAGATGTACCAACATCATCAACTATACACCTCATGTATGTGTCAACTCATCAACTACTTGTCTCGACCATGTACCTAGCATGTACCTCAACCAAAAGCCCTCATCAATTTCATCATCCAAATATGATTTGTAACTCTATAATAGGCCTAGTGTATATGATCACATACCTGCAAACCTTCATTAACTTTAACAACAAGAGACCCACATTTTCATCAAACTTTACTTTAGTCTCACATGACTAGTTTTGGATTAGTTAAGAACCCTAACTTGCAATATTCAGAACTATGTACCTACAATTAATAAAGATTTAAAAATGATACACAATATTACTCAGTGTCTTTTATGCAATTCCTCTAGATTTCACTACTTGGAACCTCTCAGAAAACGAGATATAGAAAAAATGGCATACCTTGTTGAATTCTGGCTTATTCTAGAGCGAACTTATAGAGCATTCCCTGCATAGAATATTTGTTTTATGGATCTTAGAAAGCATCATCAAAAGAATTTATCCTCCCTTGAATTCTTTCCTTCTTTACTTCACCTTCCCTTTGAAATTCGACTTAGATATCCTTTGGTTACCTCAGTCACTTGTAGATATTCAATATGGTCAAGTGTGATTAAAACTTAGAGACTCTTACCTCTTATTTATACTTTCATGTAGCTTTATCAAGGGGTTACCTTCTAAACATCTTAACCCACTTTTCTTATTTTAGGGTTAACCCACTTCTAACCACTTGTCCACTTAGTAATTTGTCCATTAACTTTATTATTTAAATAATTTATTTTGTATCCAATTTGACTTATAGTACACTCATCACTTCACTTTATTATTTAAATTACCTTCTAACCATCTTAACCCACTTTCCTTATTTTAGGGCTAACCCACTTCTAACCACTTGTCCACTTAGTAATTTATCCATTAAATTTATTATTTAAATAATTTATTTTGTATCCACTTTTACTTATAGTACACTCATCACTTCACTTTATTATTTAAATAATTTCTTCTTTGCAACCACATTGACTACTTTGACTTTTTGTGGGTTCTAGATGACTCATGGGGGTTCTCCATATAGAATAGTTGTATCTTCAAATATATTAAAATTCATACCATTATACATCAAACAAACTTGGGTCCATTACCTAAAACTTTGTGCTACCAGAATTTGCTAGCGGACTTTCTCCAAGGGTTGACATCAATCACTAAGGGTTGACATCAATCTACAATATCACTCTCCAATGGTTGACATCAATGACAACCAACAATCCATATCAATTGTCCATCAACCTAAGCCAATTGTGTGACATATACAAGTGTTCATCTTGTATTATCTAAATTTATTTACATACCTATAGGTGATTCATCTTCTGCTTCAATTTTGGTTTCAACGTCTTCATCGACACTATGAGGAAAATCTATTTATGTTTTTTGAAAAAAATCAAATCGTAATTACAATCAATTATTAAACAATATTTTAAATTTGAATTCTATACTTTTAATATAGACAATATGTGCATGCATACCTGGTTGGACTTCTTCTTGTTGAAAATCTCTATTTACATTATCATCGTTTCTTTCGTCAATATTTGCACGTTCTCGTTTATTTCTCCAATAATGTCCTTTCCTTTGATCCTTATGGTGAGTTTCATCTCGAATGCGATCAAATTTTATCTTGCACAAAATTTTGTTTCCCATGAGTATAGTTATCTATAAAAGTTTTTAACAAAATCAACATTTCAGAATAGTCTCAGAAAAACTTTATTGTCACAAAAATTATTGAAAAATAATATCAATAATTTTATGTTCAACAAAGGCTCCACCTTGAAAAAATGCTCAACATTTAGCTTTCAACATATAAATTGATATTGCAATAAAAACTTGAACTTAAAAAAAAATAACTTTTTTTTTTGCATTCAGAACATCAATTACCTTGTTCAACAAAAAGGAAAAAGTTGATACAAAACTTTGTTTAGGTTCTTTAGAAAACCATGAAATAAGAGATGAATTGTGTTAAATGTGTTTGGCCAAAAGCGTATTTATACGATTTGGCGCAAAATGAAACGATATGATGTGACTTTTCATTGTTTCCAGTCGACAGAATTTCTCACCCATCTTTCAGCCGAAAAAGGTTTTTTGAGCTGAAAAGCTAAGAAACAGTTTAATTTTAACAGATTTGGTTAGAATTACATTTTTCGGCCGAAAGAATTTGTTTTCAGCCGAAAGATTATTTTGGCCGAAAACTAGCAAATGGGATTGTTTGCAGGAACCAGAGAATTCCCTCTAGGTTACTTGAACTTTGGAGGTTGCAGATTCCTGCAAATACTGAGAATTTGGTTTCGAGAATGATACCAGAATTTGCAAAATTGAATCTACTTTCAATTCCTATAGTTTTTTTTCATTTTCGTTATTTTTATCTAATTTTATTTAATTTAAAAAAAAAAATCATTGCATAATATTTTCAAATGACATTATGATTCATTGAAATGAAATATCTGTATTTCTAAAAATACACAGTGAAAAATTTAGAAAAAATTAAATTCATAATCCTTAAACTGTTTTTTTCAAAAGAGTGTTTTTAGATTTTACTTTTAAGTACAAATTAAGATAGATACAAGGTGGGGGAAACATGTGTTTAAAATCTGCAACATTTTCAGCTTGGTCAACTTAAAAAAATTCTAGAAATTATAATATTCATCTGTTAGATTCAAAATTATAGTCATAATAAAATAGAGCCTATGTAGATTGTTGCAGTTTATTTCGTTTGTTAAAAACAAAAGTTTAATAATAGATACATTGTTTGGGGGGGGGACTCATTATCATTCATTTCATGTTGAAGGAACATATTGTTAAACAATTGTCAAATTGACGTATAAAAATCTCAATAAAAAAAAAAATGAAAAATAGTCACTCGAAAGCTAACAAAATTATTCACAAGTTTTGTTTTCACTATAAAGTGAAATTCTAAATAAAAAAAATATTTTCGTATACTGGAAGTTGAAGAACTTGAAAATATAGTTTTTTTTCTCATAAAACAAGCAAAATAGACACCCATGTTCATGATTTCACCCAATTGGGATGTTGGTAGAAATCTCAAGACAAAATTATGGTGTTTGTTTAGCATGGTTAGCGAGTGGTTATTGAAGGATATAATAGACAAATCAAACACCTTAAAACCTAGAGAAATAAATTAAATCTTACTCTGAACCTTCAAATAATGAATATAGTGATGCTGGGGACACAACAACCTTAAAACTCAATTTATGTATAAGGAGAGCCTATAAACACGGAGAAAATGAGGGCACAAAATCAAAGTTTTTCCAATATGATGCTAGTGTAGGGGAAAAATTGATGGGGAGAAAATTTACCTGCAATAAGATGAGTTTGTTGCAACGACACTTGAAAACTATCCACAACCCCTAAGGGCTTACATGAAGATAAGTGACATTCAGCATAAATACTCTTTAACCATCGAAATCTGCCATAAAGTGAAATGTTATGTAGTTATTATTTCAACCACTTGTGATCGTTTCTCATACCTTGGTTGATTGACTCTCATACCAAAGCATTGTACATACCTTGTTTGATTAGAGGACACACCACTTACAACAACCCACCTATGTCTTAACTTAGTGTTATAAAAACTTTTTGATATCCATGATTTTTTGAAATCCATAAACGCATAAAGTCTCATGGTTAAGAACACGTGTTTTCTCTTAAGAGGTCACATGTTCAAAATCAACAAGAAGTCAAATTTTGATGTGTGAGTTAGCCATGACCTTAAAATTATATTTATTATTATTATTATTATTATTAACTAATATACAAGTCATTCCTGCTCCTCATATTTTAATTTTAATTCATGTTTTTCTTCTAACCATTAGAATGTCCACTACAATAATTTAGTCAATAATATCTTTTACAAATAAAAATAAATAAATATTTAAAATTAAAAAATTCTTAATTTTTTTTTATTGTTAAAAAATAGTTTAATATAACTTTTGTTTTTGAAAACATAATAATTCAAAACTAATGACAAGTCAAGCAAATTTGAAAGATACGAGAACCCTTCTCTTCAATATTTCTTGTCCCTTCCGCACACCTCTCGAACCCCTCTCTTCTCCCTGATTTGTCGTCTCCTCCAGCCACCCTCTCGAATCCTTCACTTCCCCTAGAACCATCATCTTTTCCCTGTGAACCTCTTGTTCTTTCTTCCTGCCCTTTACCGTCTACTCCACATATCTCACCTCCTAGTCATCCTCCTTTTCCACACTCGGTTTTTCCTCCTTCTTTGTTTCAGAGGATAGAGCCGGGTTTTCATGAGCCGGAGGAGGACGAATCTTCCCCAATCTCGATCCTTGACTCATTGATTCTAGCCAACCAAGGTGACTCCAACTTGCTAATCTTGCCAGTTACCCTTCAACTTCCTATTTACCACGGTAAAGAAGCTATCAAGATGTTGAATCAACTCGAAGCTTCTTCTTCAATGTAACATCCCCATCCGATACAACTCCTACGATGTACAACCGGTAAAAGCACCCTTAATTGTTTTTTTTTTCTTTTGTGTGTGTAGGAAGGTAATAATGACATTATACTCAACATCGCAACACAACGATGAACACGACGCATGCAACTCACGCAACAACAACATAATGACCTAACATAAAAGCACATCAAGCACCTGGAAGCAATGTACGACATTCAACCGACGAAGAATAAGAATGACTAACCGCCCATCCTACCCTGCAATGGTTAGGACCTCCATGACACATAAGCAACACTAAAGCCTAGGTTCCCATCAATTTTGACCATTTAAGGTCTCAAGGCTAGCGACTGTTCTGAGGAACAAGAAGGTGTCTACATCCCGCCCGTCATAAGAAAACCAAGCCTACTAAGCTAAGGACAATCATCCTAACAACTCAACACACCCAAAATTAATTACACAAGTAACTAGAACCCTTACAGTGAGCAACCAATCACATTAAACGTTTATAAAACCAAGTATAAAAATCAATTAATAATAAATAAAAACACCCTCAACGGAAAACGCAAGCTAACAAACGAATTCGTCAACAACCCCAACCAATCACCCAGTCTAAACTAGTCAAGATTACCATCCATTTTAATCATGGGTTATCATTCTAGCGAGGCACGTCTAATTTCTATTTGTCATTGATGTTCAATCTAATTTATCCTTATTACCATTCAAATTGAGAAATTATAAATTATAAACTGTCGTCAAGGTACCATCTAATTTAACTATAAGGGCACATCAATTGAGCAAGTCTGAACTTCATGGTGGTTAACAATTAAAATCTAAATAATAGTATTGCAGTCTAATTTAGCAAGTCTAGCTTAATGAATGTTAAAACTAATGGACAAGTCTGGTCAATTAAATTGAAAGGTTGTCTATTCAAATGAAGAGGCGGTCAACCATATGCTATTAAACCGTTGAAAAAGTAAATATATATATATAATTTCCAATCCATAAAGCTACCATGTAAAATACATGGGCTCCCAATGTAAAGGCTAAATCGATATGGTCTTAATTATAAATTGCCTTTCCAACATAAATTTACTATCATTAGATTTACCACCAATTCAGTAACTGTCATTTAATAAATTACTGCCAAAGCAATAACTGTCATTTACTAATTTACTGCAATTCCAAAACTGTCATTAATGATTTACTGCTATATCAAACTGTCATTTCAACTATTATTTAATTAGTTACTGCTATTTCAAACTGTCACTTAATAATTTCTGTCATTTAAAATTTTTACTACCATCACCAGGACGTCACGCAATTCACTAAAGATGTGTTGCTTGTGCAAAGGAGTTACAAGGTAGGTTGTCCGTGAATTCACAAATTGCTAAAGGTAAGTGATTGTCCGAGGAGTCCTGGGCACGCAGTTCACTAAGCGAACACGCAGGCCATCCACTCCAGGATCGCGCTGTGAAATACAAGGGAATTCGCTATGCTAAGGATTCAACACAAATCCATACAATTTGATGGGGAAAGGAAGGAGAGTTCATTGTGCAAGCGACTCAATCGCACTCATGTAAAGATCTCTGCCCTTGCACAGGAGAGAAAGTGAGGCCACACCAAAATTGGAGCAAATGCAACCGGGCTCCTTGGATATTTAACCGTACCCTTAAAGGACTAAGGCAGGAACACCATGAGAGTTACTGCAAAAAATTTCATTCCTTACGCCATCAATACCCAGATTAGAGGTTGAATTTAAGAGGTCAAAATCTATGGGAAGAGGAGAGGACAAGAGGAAGTTACGCCAATGGGGTGAGGGGTAAGAAAAAAAATGGGTTATGTTTGCATGCATAGCAGAAGTAGGAAAGACGAGTAAGAATTGTCTGGTTGTGTCAAACGTTCACTCAGCCATTATATAACACATAAACTCATGTTTTTCAGAACAGAGGAACTGGAATCGAAAAGTAGTAAGGAAATCGCTGCAAGACCAAACTCAAGATCATTGCCAAGGCATAAACAACTTGCTACCGAGCCTCACTTTAAAATGTAGTCACACTACATACTATTAAATACCAATCAAAAATGAAACAAAAAGAGTTAGAGTGTAGTCAGGTAAAGAAATGATTGGCAATGCAATCAAGTAGATAAAGGGTTGACTGCAAAGTATTAATAAATAAGAATCCGTTGGCCAAAGGCAGAAATAAATTGCAGGCCAAGGATGTAAATGTACGATAAAATTTGGCAGAGTAAAAGGCATACCAGAAGAAAATAAAACACACAACAATTCGCTAGGAGAAGCCAAGAATGCAGACTTAAACCGTTTCCAGGATACAAATTATAAGACACAGACTTGATTTAAATAATTTACATTACCGCGATATGAATAGAATTTTCCGACCGAAATTAGATCTGTTGAATTATCATGACACCAATAAAAATTTCAGACTGATTTCAAATATTTTACATCACCGGTTACCAATCCAACACAGCCAACAGTAAGAGAACGCAAGGATTCAAAGGGATAAGTTATTGAAATTATCGCCAGGAGAACCAAGACGATGCAAGACTTCTAAACACAGAGGTACTTTTGCTAGAGGGTGCAAGACAACAACTACCAAGGACAACAACAGGGGTAGACGACTGATAGGTTCATCCTTCGCTTCATCATCCTCGCACAGAAAAGCAGGGCATTGAGATACATAGTTCTTTTAATGCTGAGGCGACGACCGTAGATCAGGCTCCTAGACGACTGCTCAGGCAAGGAATGGTGAGCTAGGGACGAAGGCAAAACAACCACAAGGGTCATAATCGAACACCACCATGTGGCCAAGACATGTGGGAAACGAAGGCCATGGGAGACAATCCATCATCGAGCTAGGCTAAGAAAAATTCCAGTCATCAATATAGACAATCAATTTACTTACCTAATCAAACATGCAGATCCAAGCATAAAACCTACAACATCTACTATACAAAATGAAGAGAGCATACCATTGCCTGATCACCCGCTCTGAGTGATGTCCGTGTGCTCCATGCAACTCCCGCTTGTCGACCGGCGAGACTTCACCGGTACCTCCCAACCAATGCTAGGGGTACTTTTCTTCCCCCTTAGCCCCCCGAGCCACAAAGGGGCCACACACACTATCCAGAGATTTCGACTAGCTCCCAACTCGCCTCACAAGGCCGAGCTACCACTCCTCACCGAGTTGGTTATCCCAACTCCCACAAGTTAAATCATTCAAGTACATATTTCTACAGCGTAACGTTACGCAAATAGAAGAATATCCTTCATCCTTCTCCTTCCTTCATTATATAGAGTTTCGAACTTCCTTTCTTTCCTAAAATCTCATTTAATTAAAGCTTTAAAAATAAATTCCTAAAAATTGCTCTCCGTACAAGTGTCCCCCATCCCCTACATTCCTCCATAAATTAATTTCTTTAATTAATTAATTATCTTTATTTCCCTCACCCACCTAGAGTTACTCCTATAATCACTCCTAGGTGTCCCCAAATTCTCTTATGGGTTTTAATGGCTTTCCCTATTATTAAATTTCTAGTTCAATTTAAATTAGAAAGCTCTTAAATGGTAGATACTTTTCTAAGTTTGACTATAAGCCCTTATGTTCCCCTTTTTCCCTTTTTATGTTTACCTCTTTTCCTAGTTTCCTAAATTTTTAGATTTTTCCGTCTTTCCCCTTTTTGTTAGAACTCAAAAAGGCAGGTGTGGAAATTAACCCCCCTAAATTAATATATTTTAAATTATCATAAAATAATAAAACAATTAATTCCCTTTTTAAATTTTAATCCAACATATTATTTCTTTTTATGAAACAATTAATTTCTTACTCCCTTTGTGTTACAAGATTTAACAAATGTCATAATTATTATTTATGTGGTTTTTATTTTTATTTTTATTATTATTATTTTATAGACAGATAAAATTTTACCACTAGCATAGTTTAGACTTAAACCTTAAATTTTCGTGATGGGCGACATTTTATTAGGGAAAAAGTTTTTTTTTTTTAATTCTTATCACATTGATCATCCTAAGGCTGTCTAGGTTCATTCATCTATCATCAATAGCGCGATGTGCCCTTCAGGATGCACTAGGTGCTCCAAGGGCGCCACTTGCCTCTTAACTGACTTGGTATACATCAAAAACCCCTGGAGTAAAAACTCCGCCAAGTGAACTTGTGGGAGACTAAGGGCCTCTAAGGAATAAGGCCCCGCCTTATTACATGCCCCTTAGAATCATCATGAGCGACTGTCGCAATCTGCCCTCATGGCATCATGGGTCCTCTCGAACTAGGTAAATGTTAACCTACAGTTCGAGCCATGGCGGGAGTACTAGTAGGCTGTGGCAGGGCTCCTATACACACCTCTCCCTCAACATATCTGGTAGTCATGCATGACCCCTTTACTCCATATGTGAGTCTATTCGGTAAGCTATCGTCAGCCTGCATCATCAACAAATCATGTCAGAATATATCCATATCATGTCATCTAATCAAATGCACTAATATCATAGTAATACAATCAACCCCAATGGTACACTCCCTGACTCGATTCAGATTCCAAGGGGTTCCATCGATGCCTCTGCATCCTCGAGGTCCAAAATCCTGAACACTCAGTAAAACTGAGTCAATAGCACCTGTCTATGTCAATGTAGTAAAACAACATGTCATCAACCCATAACGCCTCATAATCAAAATCAAAAGTTTTAATAGCATAATAATCCGGATCACTTGCAAGAAAGTGTCCTCAAAGAATAAGTTCACTCAGTGTACCAGAGAGAGATGTTACATACACCCCCTCTTGGTCTAAACTTCGTCCCGAAGTTTCACAGTATATATGCCGAAATAAAGTGTATCACAGTATCATATGTCTTTCTATCAAACAAAAATGGGAACTATTGGTGCATATCATATGCGTCATCCCAGGTCGCCGAGTGCGGACTATAATTGTCCCACTCGACCTTGACCTGCTCTATCATTCGACATCATAGATGTCAAACGCGATGATCCAAGATGTGGACCGGCTCAGCCGTGATTTCTCCCTCATCCGATACCTTCAAGGAACTCATGTCAATAACATGTGTATGATCACTAGTATAATGTCTCAAAATAGATACATGAAAAACATCGTGCATACGCCTCAAAGAATCAGGTAAGGCTAGTCGATAGGCCACGGGCCCCTTTCTCTCCACATTCTCGAAAGGGCCCACGAACCTAGGAGAGAGTTTATCTCCCTTCCCAAACTTGATCGAACTCTTATACAGTTTAACCCGCAAGAAGACTCGATCGTCGACCTTCTAACTATGGTCGACATGGTGCGCATCGGCATAACTCTTCTGTCGATCCTACGCTTCTTTAATTCTTTGACTTATTTTTTGCATTTTCTCTTCCATTTCTTGGATCTCTTCTGGTCACACCAGGACCCTATCCTCAAGCTAATCCCAACTCAAAGGCATCTGACACGGTCACCCGTAAAGAAACTCGAAAGGTGCCATCTTAATGGTGCTCTGGTAACTATTGTTGTAAGCAAACTCCACCAGTGGCAAAAACTCTTCCCAACACTTTTGTTGGTCCATCACGTACATGCACAACATGTCCTCCAAGCTCTGGTTTGTTCATTTGGTCTGCTCGTTAGTCTCCAGGTGATACACAGTACTAAAGTTAAGTTGGGTTCCCAAGGCCTCTTGGAAACTCATCCAAAATCTTACAGTAAACACCAATCCTCAATTAGATATAATCCTCTTAGGCACGCCATGTAGCCTCACAATCTCACTTATGAAAACTCTAGCTATGTCAGGTGCCTGATACGTCGTATGCATAGGAATAAAGTGAGCACTCTTCTTCAGAGTGTCTGATACTACAAAAATCGAGTCATGTCTCCTTGTCGTCAGTGGCAATCCAACAATAAAATCCATCGAAATAACCTCCCATTTCGATTCCAGAATAGCATGTGGTTGTAGTAATCATGTTGGGTGTCTATGTTCAGCCTTTACCTATTGACATTCTAGACATATGGCCACATAGTTGACTATGTTTTCCTTCATTCCGTTCCAGAAGAATAAGGGTTTAAGGTCTGCCCTCATCTTCGTGACTCCTGGGTGGGCCATGTAAAATGCTCTATGAGCCTCGCTCAGGATCAACATCCTCAACTTGTCGTTCGGCGGTACGTAGATACGATTTTTAAACCTCAATAAACCATCGCTATCAAATGAAAATCCTTCAAATCGTGGTACCATCATTGTGTTTTGTTCGATAAAACCCTTGACGTCTTTGTACTAGTCATCATAATTTTGTAAAGTTAGAATCTTTTCATGTAGATTCGTCTAAAGAGGAAGCACCGAAAAGATGCGTGGTCTCAGACTCAATGCATCCGCCACTCGGTTCACTGTTCCTTTTATGTAAGTAATCTGGAAGTCGTACTCACTGAGCAATTCTGACCAATGTCGTTGTCGCGCGTTCAGGTCGCTTTGTGTAAAGATGTGTTGTAGTCCACAATGGTCAGTCTTTAGTTCAAATTTTTGTCCAACAAGGTAGTGTCTCCAAACCTTCAAGGCATATACGATGGCTAAAAACTCCAAATCGTGTGTCGCGTATTTCTCCTCATGCCTTCTCAGTTTCCTCGAAATGTAAGTGATCACTCGTACATCTTGCATCAAGACCCCGCCTAAGCCTTCCTTGGATGCGTCGGTGCATACCAAGAAGTTCACGTCCATGTCAGGGAACTTTAGTATCAGTGTTGTTGTCAACAACTCCTTGAGCTTCCAAAATTCTTTCGTGCATTTCTCAGTCCAAACAAAGTTCTTTCTTTTCTTCTACAACTCCATGATTGGATTTGCTATCTTTAAAAGTCCCTCGACAAGCGGTCGATAGTATCCTGCTAAACCCATGAAGCTACGCACCCCTGGGACATTCATCGACGCAGGCCATTCCATAATAGCCTCGACCTTGGCTGGATCCATGGCGATGCCTTCGTCAGAGATGATATGCCCTAAGTAGTGAATCTTCGATTGATAAAAAGAGAATTTGGACAACTTCCCATACAGTTTGTGCTCTTGCAGACACTGTAATACCAAGCGTAAGTGCTCATCATGCTCCTCCATCGTCCAAGAGTAGATCAAAATATCATCAATGAATACTTGGATGAACTTGTCCAAGTATTCACGGAACACCCTGTTCATCAAACTCATAAATACTCTTGGGGCGTTTGTCAGTCCAAACGATAAAAAAATAAACTCGTAATGTCCAAACCTCATCTTAAAGGTGGTCTTGGAGACGTCATCTTCCTTAATCTGTAACTGGTGGTATCTTGATCGCAAGTCAATCTTTGAGAACATCGTTGTGCCTTTCATTTGATCGAACAGATCATGAATTCTCGACAACGGATACTAATTCTTGATCATGGCCTTATTCAGTTGATGGTAGTCAATGCAGAGCCTTCACGACCCATCCTTATTTCATATGAAAATAACAGGTGCACCCCACGGTGACACACTAGGACGTTTCAGTCCCAGGTCCAGCAACTCCTTTAGTTGCATTTTCAACTCTTGTAACTCCAGGGTCGACATCTGATAAGGCATTCTTGCTATCGGTTTAGTCCCTAGTTTTAGGTCTATGGTAAACTCCAATTCCCTCTTCGACGACATCCCAGGTAACTCCTCCAGAAATATGTCCGCAAACTCTCTAACCACCGAAAGGTGTTATAAACCTTCCACTAATCCCTTCTCGTTTAACGCAAGGATCGCATAAATATTTCACCTGTTGCGCATGCTCTTCCATAATTGTAAGGAAGATATGAACCTCAGGGAAACTCCCTGGTTCTATCCTACAATCACACATCTTTGTCCCTCATCCTCGACCAAGCTCAACCGTTTCGTCTTATAGTTGAGTATCGCCTCATGTGATTCCAACCAGTCCATACCAATCACGACATCATAAGATCCTAAGATCATGACGTACAGGTCGACATTGGTGACAAACTCTCCTAGGTTGAGGATACATCCCATAACCTTTCCTCCAACCTTTTGTTTGGCTCCCGAGGCCATCTCTACGAAGCTAAACTTGTTATGTTCGACTTCCTTTACCTTAATCCTTTTTAGTGCTGCACCAGAAATGAAACTATCGGTAGCACCGAGATCTATCAAAATACTAAGGGTATGGTTAGCGATGGTACATGTCGTATTGAGCACTGTCGACTGATGCTCTGCCTGGCGGTTATTCACCACTGCATGAATCTGATGGGCCTTGCCCATATCTCCCACGGTAGTGGGTCTAGCTGATCTGGACGCTCTAGTCCTCTCCATCGGGAAATCGCATTGGTAGTGTGGCTCCCCACACGTCTAACACCCCTTATTCAGCCCAGTAGTTCTGTTACTCGAAGTAGAAAGTGACGGCCCGCCGCCCTAGAATCATGGTCTATTCTGCTAAACAGGCCTAAACTGTTGCTGCTGCGGTCGACGTTGTTGTTAATGCTTGTAGAGACCTAACTTAATTAAACCCAAAAATTCATACAATTAAATATGAAATTCCTTTCTCATTGCATAAGTAATTCATTAACCATCATATAAGCATACAATATTCAGCAAAATTTAAATTTTATTTACAGCATGAAAATAACTTACATAATCATTGCATAACTCAGCAAATTCATAAATAAAATACCTCTTTCTGATGCTAACTCCCGCTGATGTGGTTTTCCTCTTTGCTACCTTGCCCAGCCTACTGCTTGACCAAACCATGCTTAAACTGACTAACCACCCAGCTAGCTAGGAGCATCCTGTCCGACTCCCTAGCTCTAAGATACCATAAGGAATCTTGGCCCCCATGCCCAAAACCCCCAGCAACCCGGTGCCCCCTGCAATGGTTCACCAAAACCCTCAAAATCACACTCCCCACACCAGAAAAATATGCCAAACAGAAATCCAATCCCTCCTTCAAAATGCTTTCTCTCCTTCCAAGATCATAATGCCTCTCTCATAAGACTCTTCCCCTCACCGACTCTCCTCCCCTCCATTAATTACCTTATCCCCCTCCTTTATTATCTTATCCCCTCCTTTATTAAGTTATCCCCTCCTGTCATACGTAAGTTTCAAAAGGATTAAATTAAAGTTATTAAGCCCCTTAATTTATTACCCATGTCATTGAATGTGATATGTAATCAATCAATTAATTAATTAATCAATAAAAATTTATAAACAATTAATTAATTAATAAATAAATAAATAATATTATTAATACTAATCGTTGTTTAACTAAAACCATATTAGGACAATTAATTATCTAATTAATTTTACTTAATAATCCCTAAGCATCTATTTAACCAGGGTTGTTACATACACCCACCCTTCAGGAAACTTCGTCCCGAAGTTACGGTATCTCATGATACAAAAGAAAAGAAACATGGTTCAACTCATTCATAAAAATTAACCGACATTATTAGTAAGTAAGCCAAGAAAACTCATACATACTAATGTACATGTACAAGAAATGCATGTGTAGCTAGTACATACAAGTCTCATGCATGTACTTATAATCAATAACTATCACCCTTATAGTAATTTATGTATGCATCCAATCCAATCGACAAGACTATTCTTTTATAAAAGACAATAAACCAATCAAATGTTTGCGAAATCCTTTAATTACAATTATCTAGTTCAACAATTTTATTTAGACAACTGTGGTTTAGTTACGTAATTATGAATATTCATATATACACATTTTCTTTTAGAAGGGAAAAACAATAAATTCCACCATAAGACAAATCTCCATACTTTCTCAACTATTTCTACTCATCCTTCCTCCCTAACTTACTTCCATCTCCATTCCTATCCTTCCTCTGCTGGACTATCCTGGAGCATCAACTATATTGACCTAACTCCAAATAGAACCCGTAAGCGGAAGTGTCACTATCTCGACCAAGCCTCCCCATCAAGCAACTGACAGTCATCATCACACGTCTAGGGGAGCGTGAGCTAACATCATCCTCCCATGACTTCAGGTTTCGAAGGATACACGATGGGAAATGCCTCCACCCTTCCTAATCATAACTAGGGTCCACACCCTACAATGGAATATACAGTGGCACCGTGTTGTTGGGAGTTTTGTCATTGTTTATTTGGTTTTGGGCAGTCTCATCACCTGAAATCCTGCATTGGTCCATATATCATAGAAATGCATCCAAACCAATATAATTTCACATACAAATATTCATACCATATTGTTTCTCAGCTAGTGGTCATGCCATCCACTTTCATCATTATTATTCCTTGGCTATTTCATAGCCCATAACCTGCAAATTAGTCTGTAACACAAACTAATACATTTCTATGCATTATCATCATGTAATTGCATACCATCATCATTTCAATTCGGTATCCTTGTACCAACAACTTAACATCAAAGTTTTCAAGTTAGAAATAGATCTCATAATATCCCATTATTCAATTTCGACACCCATTCATAAAATTATCATTTACCAAATAGATTGCATCATATCCAACATCATTCTAATAGCATTTAAACATTCATAAAATTTACATTCTCACAATATGTCGCATCATATACATCATCATCAATAACACTTAAACATTCATAAATTTACATTCACATAGTAGATCGCATTATATCCATCATCATCAATAACATTTAAGAATTCATAAAATTTACATTCTCACAATATATCGCATCATATCCATCATTATTCAAATACATATAACATTCATAAAGGTTCATACGTCTTACAAGTTTTAAGTGTATCATTTAATAGTTTCACTGTGAGTAGAAAATAAAAGTGTAGGCCTCAGGTAATCCTGGATGTCTAAGTCAAAAGTGGTGTTACATACACCCAACCTTCAAGAAACATATTCTCGAGGTGGTCAAAAAAGTGAGGGATAGTCTCGTCGTAATGTCTCAGCATCTTCCCAAGTAACAGATCTTGCACTATACTTGTCCCATTGGACCTTAACTTGGTCTACCAGATGGTTCCTGAGATGTCAGACTCTATGGTCCAATATGCGTAACGGTTCTACAGTGAGGGTTCCCACGTCTGATACCTGCAATTCCTTCAAATTTAGTTTATGTGATTCATCAACAACATAATGACGTAAAATGGATACATGAAAAACATTATGAGTTTTATGCAAGTGGGGTGGTATTACGAGACGATAGGAAACGGGTCCAATTTTCTCTTGAATTCTGAATGGTCCTATAAATTGAGGTGACAACTTTGTCCCCTTCCCGAACCGTATTCTACTCTTATTAGGCCTGATACGAATGAAAACCTGGTCTCCCACTTCATAACTTTGGTCGGTCCTGTGTGCATCTGCATAACTTTTCTTCCTATCCCGTGGTTCCTTTAGTCTCTACCTAATCTGAATCACCTGTTCCTCCATCTCTTGAATCAATTCAGGCCTGTTGACGGGCGAAATAGTCCATCCGTCAACTGGGAGAGTGGAACCGGTCCGGGGTTGTCTAAATAACCCAAGCCGTTTGGAATGGACCACCCTGACGAGTTTAACGGCTCCGTTGGCCGCTCTAAGGTCTCCTAAGAAAACCAAAGAGAAAATTTGATCTGAGCTAAGTAATCTAAACTAAGGAAACTAGAAACTAATAAAACAAATTAAAACAAACTAACTAATTAAATAAAAGAAATTAAACTAAAATTAAGAAAACTAAAAACTAATAAAGCAAACTGAATTCACTACACTAATCTAACTACAAGTTACTAACTACTTATATATACATGATACTAACTATGGTTATAATAACTCAAATCAACTACTTAATTATCAGCTATGATCATTCTTTATTCACAAATAAACAATATGGACAAATT
>ML785264.1:942514-953738 GCA_009831015.1 Picea engelmannii
TGTTAAAACCATAATCGTTTACACCATGCGTATCGGCCAACAAATAGGCGTGCAATCATATTAACGTGTCACTTACCCGAAACAGAACTAACACCACGCGTTACATTCAAGTGCCAAGTGTACAGTTCAATCAACATAGTACCTAGCACTAACCATCGATCAGTCGTGTCACTTCAATGCTTCACACCACTGTTAATACATTCATGCCAATTCATAGTTCGAAACTATTGCTCGTTCCATGATATCAAACTCACCAAACAATGTATCGGGGGTTCAAACCAAATAATCGAAATGCCAATAGGTTGATCAAAGCGCTTTTTCAAAACTTCAAACTATTACCACTTTATATGAAATCAAACTCATGATATTGCCAATGTGCTTTTAGCATAATCGAAGTGTCAAAACATTGCAACCAATAAACATATGAAATCGATAAGTTAAGAGTTCAAAGTAATAAGAATTGTGTCACATACAAAACCAAAATCAATTATGAAACTTATGACATCAAGCATAACTCATAACTTAACACTTTCACTAGAGAAATCAAGTTGCGCAATTAAAGTGAATGGATACAGTTTGAAAGAACCTTTTGCAGTGAAGTGATAAACCAATGATCAAATGTCTTTCAACAAATCAATACAAGACGACGACAGTCCAGACAACGAGAGAGGTGTTTTCACACTTTCAGTTGTGAAAAATCAAATCGAAATCAAATTGCAATTGTCGCAAAAATGAGACAAATGTCTTGAAGCACAATGCGACGATGATTTGTCGTTTAGAAGACAAGAGGTGTAGGCAGCGTTTTTATAGTAATTAAAAAAAATGAGTTGGCTGCCAACAAGGCCCAACTATTACTCGGTCTTCTAGTCTATCCAAACTCAATGGCGTTCTATATGGCTTTCCATACAGAGCTTCGTAGGGTGGCATTCTGATGGAGCTATGAAAACTGTTATTGTAGGCAAACTCTACCAAAGGTAGGTACTTCTCCCACTGGGTTTGATTATCCATGACATACATCCTATGCATGTCTTCCATGACTTGATTTACTCTCTCAGTTTGCCCATCTGTTTCAGGATGATAAGTTGTGCTTAAGTTCAACTGAGTCCCCGACACTGAATGCAAACTTGTCCAAAACCTACAAGTGAATATGGAGTCCCTATCTGAAATGATCTTCTTAGGTATCCCATGCAAACGGATAACTTCATTTACAAACACACGTGCCACATCAGTGACATCGTAAGTGTCTCTAACTAGAATAAAATGAGCACTCTTGGTTAACTTATCAACTATCACAAGAATGGCATTGTGTCTATGAGATGTGAGCAGCAACCCCACAACAAAATCCATAGAGATGACTTCCCACTTGGACATAGGAACATCATGTGGTTGTAGCAGGCCTGCCAAGTGATGGTGGTCAGCTTTCACTTGTTAACAATCTAGGTATTTGGCGACGAAATGGACTACATCGCACTTCATGCCTACCCATAAGAAGAGCTTCCTCATGTTTGCATACATCTTCTTCACACCCGGATGCACACAATAAAGTGCTCTATGGGCTTCCTTCAGTATGATGATTCGAATATCCCCTTCTTTAGGGATGTACATCCCTCCTCAGTATCTTAATAGTCCATTTTCTTCCAGACTATATCCTTCATACTTTGGATCTAATTTCCTCCCACTTTGGAGGTTTGAAGTAACCACTAAATACCAACTGTCTCCCTGGAGTTGCATCAACACATGTTCTCTCAGATTGACTTTTAAGGGTACCACGGAGAAGACACGTGGTCTCCTGCTCAAGGCATCTGCGACCACATTTTTCTTCCCCTTGATGTGCGAAATAACAAAATCGTACTCACTCATAAACTCACTCCATCGCCTCTACCTGGCATTCATATCCCTTTGAGTGAAGAGATGTTTTAAACTTTGATGGTCCATTTTGAGCTCAAAGTTTCGCCCCAGAAGATAGTGCCTCCAAAGTTTCAGAGCTAGCATTACAGCTGCCAACTCTAAATCATGATTCACGTATAGCTCTTCATGTTTCTTCAACTTCCTTGATGCATAAGCTATCATTCCTCCATCCTGCATTAGCACGACCCCCAACCCTTGCTTCGAGGCATCTGTGCAGATTGTGAAGTCCTTTTCCATATCTGACACTCATAGAATTGGCGCACTAGTTAGTAACCTCTTAAGCTCAATGAATGCACTATCACATTCTTCTGTCCATTCATACCTGACCCCCTTGCGCTACAAGTGGTGATGGGTCACGCTATTTTGGAGAACCCCTCCACAAATCTCCGATAATAACCTACTAGCCCCATGAAGCTCCTCACCTCATTGGCATTTTTCGGCACTGGCCACTCCATAATGGCCTTTATCTTTTCTGTGTCCACAGAGATTCCTTCATCGAAGATGATATGACCTAAATAGTGAATTTCTTTCTAGAAGAAGGAACACTTCGACAACTTACCATACAATTTATTCTTCCTAAGGCAAGACAACACCACTCATAAGTGTTCCTCATGTTCTCTTTCGTTCTTGGAATAGATGAGGATGTCATCTAGAAAGACTTGTACAAAACGGTCTAAGTACTTCTGGAATACACCGTTCATGAGGCTCATGAATACTGTTGGCGCATTGGTCAATCCAAAAGGTACTACAACAAACTCGTAATGTCCAAACCGAGTTCGAAAGGCGGTTTTTGGAATATCGTCTTCCTTAATCCTTAACTGATGATACCCGGATCGCAAATCGATCTTTGAGAATACCACTGCTCCTTTCATCTGATCGAAGAGGTCATCTATTCGTGGCATTGGGTACCTATGTTTCACTGTAGCATGGTTCAAGTCCCTGTAATCTATACACAGTCATAAGGAACCATCCTTCTTCTTTAAAAAAATTATTGGTGCACCCCAAGGTGAAACACTCAGCCTTATTAGCCCTAAGTCTAACAACTCTTTCAACTGCATTTGCAACTCACAAAGTTATGGTGCTTTCATCTGATACGGGGTCTTGGAAATTGGTTCTGCACTAGGTTTTATCTTAATAGTAAAATAAAGATCCCTCTCAGAAGGTAACCCTGGTAACTCGTTCGTAAAAACATCCTTAAATTCTGACAATACTGGGTACTGATCCAATGAGGGTCCCTTCCTTTCATTCACTACTTCCACTACATATAGTCGACACCCTTGCCTCAAGCATCGCTTAACCTTCATAGTTGAGATAAAGCGTAATGACACCTTTCTCCGTATACCATGTATTTCTAATGGCCTTCCTTCGTCGTCGACACAAAGCACCCTTTTTGTGAAACAATCTACCAAAGCTCGATGAGCTTCTAACCAATCCATTCCAATGATCAGGTCATATGCCCCGAGAGCAGTGTCGTATACCTTCAACCTGGTAGTACACACTCCCAGGTCTACTATACAATTATCAATGCTTGGTCCTACCGTTTGTTTTTCCCCCGAGCCATCTCGACTTGTTTAAAGTCATCGTGCTCATAGGCTGCCAACCCACTCTTTTCTAATGCAAATGGTGAAATGAAACTATCTGTCGCACCCGAATCAAATAAAATCTTAGCGTTGATATGATTTAGCATACCTGATGACTCCACCACCGTGGATTGATGTTTGGCCTGGAGATTATTAACCGTTGTGTAAATCTGGTGGCTGCTACTTGCTCTCCCATCAGGGCCTTTCCTTCTCTATGCACGAACCCTGATTGTAACTTTGGGAAATCATGTTGGTAATGGGGTCCTCCACATCCCCAACAGGTAACACAAGATTGAACTTGTGCACTATTTTGTGATTGTCTCTTAAATGAGTTCCTTCCCCTGGAACCCCTGCCCCTACTAGTTGTTCCCTGAGATGGTCGTGGACCTGTCTGCGTCGTTAGTGATGAACGAGATGCTGCACTTGCTGCCATTGAAATCCCTGCGGCTACTATCCTTGGTGCAACTATGTTACCATATGGAGGTGGCCTTGAGCCCCCTCCCCTGGGAAATGTCTTAGGGGCCTTCCCCACGAATCCAGGACAATGCAGAAAGGTCAGTCTCATACCTCCAGTTAAGTTCATGTGTTCCTCTGCATACCGTGCATTTTCCATAGCTTTCGCTACTAAAGACAGTTTCCACATCTGCACCATAGCCCTTATCTTAGGGTTTAGACCATAGATGAAGTGTTCTGCCTGTCATTGGTAGTTATCCATATATGAAACATACTTGACCAATTCCATAAACCTAATCTCATATTCCTCTACAGTCATGTTTCTCTCTACTAGAGCATGAAACGCTCCTACCTGTTGTTCCTCATAGTAGGCTGGCAGATATTTCCTTCGGAACCTCTCCTCGAAAATTTCCCAAGATACCGTTGTCTTTCCAGGTTTCCCCACCAGTTCAAGGTGTTGTATCTTAACTGAAAAATTGCTATCTTCACCTTTGAAGTGGACGCATAGTCCCTTAAGGCAAAACACCTTGTCATGCCTTCCAACCATGCTTCTGTGTGTTCACTGGCACGACCCCCGACAAACTCTAGAAGTTTGATCTTCTACAATTCTCGAGTGATGTATTCAGGAAGAGGTCCTTCCCCTAAATCCCTTGATGCTTCTGGAGTACCCGTTCTAGATGGTGGGGGTTCCACTTCAGTCCCTGCTGGTTGTTGCCCCTTTAAAGTCTCAGTTATGGCCTCCAAAGAGCGCAGTATGAGAGCTAGTTCGGGCAATGGTGGCGGCGGCGCTAGCGGTGTTGGCGGTGCCTACGACGATGCTCCTCTGCCTTGATTCCCTTAAGTCCTAACCATCCTATATGATTTAACCTGCATCAACCAAAGTTGTCAAGGTGAGTTCAAGGTTGTCTCTCATTGCGCAACTTAACTAGAAAGACATTACTCTCTTTAGGGGATTGGCTAGGTTAGGGTTAAAGCGTCTAAGCTTGATTTCTTCACCTAAGAAAACTATCGACTCCCTTTCTTGGTAGCTACGCTAGCCTTGCGCCATACTTGCCAATTCCTCTAGCTTACTTTCCTAGCGTGCATGAAATCCCCTCCCGCTTATCTCGTTCTAAGTCCTTATACTTTGCGTTTACAACTAAATAAGGTGACTTCCAACCTAATGTCGATGAAATGAGTCTAAGGTTATCCTTCGATGCTTGACTCGTGAGATTTCCTTGGCGCGTTGTACATATGCGTTGAATTGTGTGTCTCAGTGGCTGCAGGTGCGAGTCTTGAGGATTGTAAAGTGGTTTTCGGCATTGGAACTTAGCGCTTATGTGTTGTGGTTATGTATTGTTTCCTGACTCGTGGTCGTATGATGTAGTGAGCCTGAGTCTATGCATTGAATATTTTTGCTTGTCTTGACTGGTGGAATGGAATGGAGGGACTTGGCGCTTGGTTCGGTGGTTGAGTGCATGAAACTCATTGTTTGGTTAACATGGATAATTGGAGATTATACTTTGGGATAGTACTCTGTTACCATTAATCTATTTAAGTATATAAGTTTATTTGTAAAGACTCATGTATGGCGCGTTGGTGTTTGGTTGTTTCTTAAGGCTTAGGTGGTGGGTGGTCGTGTGTTCAAAACCCATAGACTCCAAAAAATTTCATCATTTTTTTTTCACTTTATTTATTAAGATTATTTTTTCTTTTTTTTTATCATTATAAAGAAAATAATAAATAAACAAATAATTTAAAAACAATAATTTTTTTAAATTTATAAAACAATAATAAATTTAAACATATATAAATTTGTCCCGTGCCTATTTATAAAACAATAATAAATTTAAACCTATATATAAAACATATATAAATTTAGACAAATAATTTAAAAACAATATTTTTTTATTAAATAAAAAAGAGTGGGCATGCATGAAGCCCACGTGCTGCCCTCGTTTCCTCCAGCTCTTCATACCTAAACCCTAAACTATTCCTTAACCCTAATTCCTCTTTTCCTCATTATTTCTTCTTGCAAGGTTTCTGGTTACATGGTCGGTCGCCATGGCCTTCTCTCATGGCTTCTCCTCCTCGTTTGTCAGGTGTTTGGTTTCTGGCATTGGTCATTGGCTTGTATTGTTGCTTGGTGAATGATTTGTGCACTGGTGTTCGGTGCTTGTGCTTGGGTTTGTTTTTTTTTTTTTAGTGCAAGATAAAACACCTCTTGCAGGATCCTCTCTTGGCAGTGGCTTGTTCGACTCGGCACTTGTGCGTTTGGGTGTTTGAGCTTTGTGTTATTTGCTGGTGTAGCTGCTTGGCTCAACAGTTGTGGGATTGGGCACAATAATTTTATTTTTAATATATTATATATATTTTTTAATCTTAGACACGTTGAGCACCCAAACCCTCATGGAATCTCCTCCTCTTGGCTTGTTGCTAGGTCATTGGCGCTTGTGCGCTAGCTTCTAAGTTTGGTGTTGGTGCATTCAGTTGTGTTCTGTGGGTTCTTGGTATCGACTGTGTTTTGACTGTGTGTTGTGTCGGGTGCTTATATTGACAGCTCGTGGACTTGTCTTCAATGCTTAGTCGACTTGACGCATTGAAGACCCTTTTTGGTCTCCCTCGTAGGCTCCTCCTCGACATCTTGGCCTTTGGCACTAGGTTTTGTATTATATGACAGGTGCTTGGCTGTTTTTTTTTGTTTTGTTTTAATTCTAAAAAAAAAAAATTGTTTTCTGTGTGTAGCGCAAGAGCATTTTTCCTCATGGGTTCCTGTGACTTAGTGTTGGTATTTGGACGTTGGTTTGTTTGGTTCTCGCAGTCTCCTCTCTCGGTCATGGCATAGCGCTTGGTGCATTCTCATTCTCTACAGGAGATATGATGGGTGGTGCTCTTAGACATGCACCTTGTGGGATCCCTCCTTGTAACTTGCGCTTGGCTTGGGCACTATGATGGGCTTTGGTACTTGGTGGTCAAAACTCAATTCCCTGTAGGCAGAGGCTTTCTTATTCATTTTCCTTTTCACTACTATTGTCTGGGTGGTTTCAACAACCACAGCCAAATCAGTGCCCCTGCCTCCTCTCCGATTTAAGAGCTTCCCGCTTGTGCTTGGCGCTGGTGATTAGTGCGCTGACTTTCATTTCATGTGATTGCTAACCTGTGTAATTTTATTTTGTTCGTTTTATATTTTTTTATTATTATTATATTTTTTTTGTATTTACAGTCTACGACTGCATTTGGTTTTGGGCACTGGGATCTGGTGCTCGGATCTGGGTGCTTGACGCTGAGCTTCGTATGTTGCATGGTTGTTTCTAGGACGATATATGACAAGAGTTTGTCGTCTTGTGAGGTCCTCCTTCATATGACTTCAGAAATCTACCACAAGTTCTGGTGGTTGTTCATCATCGATCGGGAAAACTAGACCTTTACAGGGAAAATTAGGGAAAACTGAACCTATACAAGGAAAAGTGACCCATCGAGGGTCTTCCTTCCCCAACTACAAACAAATAATTTATTTTCCCCTCTCTCTTTACAAATAAATAATCTATTTTCTCCTCTCTGGCTATAGAGTATAGAATAATTTATGCATTTGAGCAACTTTTAATTCATTGCCCTCCCTAATCATTTCATTGGCTTATAGGAGTCTTGCTTAGCATGGTGGTTAATTATGTTGTCAGCGTAGTTTGTTTTGGATTTGTTTTTACATGATTTGTAGGTGCTTTTCAATTCAGGTATGGTTCAAGAAATAAGTTGTAATAGAACATGTATCTGTGACTGGAGTTCAATAGAGCATGCAAAGATCCAATCAAAGCAATAGTTACCGAACTGCTTCAGAAATACATGATGAGTTTACGCCCCAATCAAATTTATCTCCATGTTGCAATAAGTTTTTCACTTGACATTGCACAAGAAATGGACTCTCTACATGCCAGTGGGATTATACACATGGATCTAAAGCCTGGTAATATGAATAGGTTTACTTCTAGCCATTTATTTCTTGAGAATGTAATTTTTGAAGTAGCGTGTACTTGTGAAGTTTTTAACTTCAAGGTCCATTACCTAAAAATCGTATTTCTACACAACACACACTTTTTTGCTACCGTTACTAGGGAATTATCCCTGCTCTAGAATGACAAATTATCTGACAGCATTGGCATTTCACTCTATGTGGTTTCTTTATTTAGGAAGCATTATGTATAAATGTATATATAGATCTGCATATATACTAAAAACAATCATGTGCTTGGCTTCTAGCTTAGGTGGAGATGGAACTTGAAGCTCAGATTTATTCCTAATTAAAGGGTTTCAGGGTTGTTTAAATTTCTGGGTGGGCACAGTTCCATTCCTAAGTTGGGTAGGCGGGTAGGTAGGCCCTTAGGGCTCCAGTGCTTCAAACTGAAGCTCTGATACCATGTGTAGAGACCTAACTTAATTAAACCCAAAAATTCATACAATTAAACATGAAATTCCTTTCTCATTGCATAAGTAATTCATTAACCATCATATAAGCATATAATATTCAGCAGAATTTCAATTTTATTTACAGCATGAAAATAACTTACATAATCATCGCATAACTCAACAAATTCATAAATAAAATACCTCTTTCTGATGCTAACTCATGCCGATGTGGTTGTCCTCTCTGTTGCCTTGCCCACCCTGCTGCTTGACCAAACCCTGCCCAAACCGACTAACCACCCAGCTAGCTAGGAGCAGCCTGTCTGACTCCCTATCTCCAGGATACCATAAGGAATCCTGGTCCCCATGCCCAAAACCCCCAGCAACCCAGTGCCCCCCGCAATGGTTCACCAAAACCCCCAAAATCACACTCCCCACACCAGAAAAATATGTCAAACAAAAATCCAGTCCCTCCTTCAAAATGATTTCTCCCTCCAAGATCATAATTCCTCTCCCGTAAGACTCTTCCCCCTCATATATCCCCCCTCACCGACTCTACTCTCCTCCATTAATTACCTTATCCCCCTCCTTTATTATCTTATCCCCTCCTTTATTACTTTATCCCCTCCTGTCATACGTAAGTTTCAAAAGGATTAAATTAAAGTTATTAAGCCCCTTAATTTATTACCCATGTCATTGAATGTGATATGTAATAAATTAATTAATCAATCAAAAGTTATAAAAAATTAATTAATAAATAAATAATACTAATCATTGTTTAACTAAAACCATATTAAGACAATTAATTATCTAATTAATTTTACTTAATAATCCCTAAGCATCTATTTAACCAGGGTTGTTACAATGTTGTGGTCCCCGATAAGGTGTCCGCTGCTGAGGCATCGCTCACCGAGGTGTAGTGAATGTAGATCCCCTCTAGAAGCCACAATATCCCAGTGTATGTCTAGCTGGTGTTTGATGTTGTTGTGCTCCAAATGACACCTGCCCTGTTGGTCTCGCTGGAGTTCTGGTCTGACCCCCACTAATAAGCTCCTCCTTTGCTATGAGGGCCTTCTGGATGGGATCATGCAAGGTTTGAGGCATCAAAATCCTGACCTTTGCATGTATGTTTCTATTAAGGACAAACACAAACCTGTTGACCTTAAGTTTCTCAGTGTTAAGGTGAGGAGCATACTGCAGAAGCTCCATAAAATGGGCCTCGTACTCGGGCACTGTACGGATGCCATGTACTAAGGCATTGAACTCATTGAGATGACGCTCAATGAATTCCTCTGAAAGGTACCTCTCTCAGAATCGTTCCTCAAATAGTGCCCATGACACGTCTTCGACGGCCACATTCAGTTGTGGTAGGATCATCTTCCACCATAGAAGAGCGCTCCCCTTTAGTTGAAAGACCATCATGCGGACCTTCATGTTGGAGGTATAATCGCGAAGTGCGAAGCACATCTCCATGTTCTCCAACCATGCCTCGGTGGCTGCACCGTCCGAGGCACCAAAGAGCTCGAGAAATTTTACCTTCTCGAGTTCACGGTGAATGCTACCAGTACTGATCAGAGCGCACGGTGGAACCTCAGCGGGTGTCAGCACCCTGGCCTCATCTCTGTCCAAAAAGTCGATCAGTGCCTCGGACATGCGCTGAAAAGATCTCTTCATTCCTACTACATCACTAACTGCTATCTCCTCCTGTCCAAGAACCTGTTCGTCTCCCTGGGGGTTAGACCCCTCAGGGGTGGATGCTACTAGAGGCATCGCGCCTCTTCTCCTAGCACCCCGTCGTCTGCCTCCGCGACGTCCTCTAACCATGATTACCTACACGAATACAAGTCAACCCAATAAGAAACATTATAATCAAATCATATCAATGAAAGGTAGGGATCCCAAGTCGCGGGTTGAACCCCTCTCTGATACCATGTGTAACATCCCCATCCGGTACGACTCCTATGATGTACAACGGGTAAAAGTAGCCTTAATTTTTTTTATTTTTTTTTCTGTGTGTTGGAAGGTAATAATGACATTATACTCAACATCGCAACACGACAACGAACACGATGCATGCAAATCACACAACAACAACATAATGACCTAACATAAAAGCACATCAAGCACCTGGAAGCAATGTACAACATTCAACCAACGAAGAATAAGAATGACTAACCACTCATCCTACCCTGCAATGGTTAGGACCTCTAGGACACGTAAGCAACGCTCAAGCCCAGGGTCCCATCGATTTTGACCATTTAAGGTCTCAAGGCGGGCGACTATTCTGAGGAACAAGGAGGTGTCTACATCCCGCCCATCACAAGCAGACCAATCCTACTAAGCTAAGGACAATCATCCTAACAACTCAACACACCCAAAATTAATTACAAAAGTAACTAGAACCCTTACAGTGAACAACCAATCACATTAAACATTTATAAAACCAAGTACAAACATTAATTAATAATAAATAACAACACCCTCAATGGAAAACGCAAGCTAACAAACGAATTCGTCAATAACCCCAACCAATCGCCCAGTCTAAACTAGTCAAGATTACCATCCATTTTAATCATGGGTTACCATTCTAGCGGGGCACATCTAATTGCAATTTGTCATTGATGTTCAATCTAATTTATCCTTATTACCATTCAAATTGAAAAATTATAAATTATAAGCTGTCATCAAGGTACCATCTAATTTAACCATAAGGGAACATCAGTTGAGCAAGTCTGAACTTCATTGTGGTTAACAATTAAAATCTAAATAGCAGTATTGCAGTCTGATTTAGCAAGTCTAGTTTAATGAATATTAAAACTAATGGACAAGTCTGGTCAATTAAATTGGAAGGTTGTCTATTCAAATGAAGAGGCGGTCAACCAGATGCTATTAAATGGTTGAAAAAG
>ML785264.1:953826-986499 GCA_009831015.1 Picea engelmannii
AATCCATAAAGCTACCATGTAAAATACATGGGTTGTCAATGTAAAGTCTAAATCGATGTGGTCTTAATTATAAATTGCCTTCCCAACATAAATTTATTGTCATTAGATTTACTACTAATTTAGTAACTATCATTTAATAAATTACTGCCAAAGCAATAACTGTCATTTACTAATTTAATGTAATTCCAAAACTATCATTAATGATTTACTGCTATATCAAACTGTCATTTCAACTATTATTTAATTAGTTACTGCTATTTCAAACTGTCACTTAATAATTTCTGTCATTTAAAATTTTTACTGCCATCACCAGGATGTCACGCAATTCACTAAAGGAGCATTTCTTGTGCAAAGGAGTTACAAGGCAGGTTGTCCGTGAATTCACAAATTGATAAAGGTAAGTGACTGTCCGAGGAGTCCCGGGCATGTTGTTCACTAAGCGAACACATAGGCCATCCACTCCAGGATCGCGTTGCGAAATATAAGGGAAGTCACTATGATAAGGATTCAACACAAATCCATATAATTTGTTAGGGAAAGGAAGGGGAGTTCATTGTGCACGCGACTCAATCGCACTCATGTAAAGATCTATGCCCTTCCACGGGAGAGAAAGTGAATCCACACCAAAATCGGAGCAAATGCAACCGGGCTCCTTAGAGATTTAACCGTACCCTTAAAGGACTAAGGCAGGAACACCAGAACAATTACTGGAAAAAAAATTCATTCCTTATGCCATCAATACCCAGGTCAGACATTGAATGTAAGAGGTCGAAATCTATGGGAAGAGAAGAGGACAAGAGGAAGTTACGCTAATGGGGTGAGAGGTGAGAAAAAAAATGGGTTATGTTTGCATGCGCGGCAGAAGTAGGCAAGACAAGTAAGAATTGTCTGGTTGTGTCAAACGTTCACTCAACCATTATATAACACATAAACTCGTGTTTTTCAGAACAGAGGAACTATTATCGGAAAGTAGGAGGGAAATCGCTGCAAGAATAAACTCAAGATCATTACCGAGGCATAAACAGCTTGCTGTCGAGCCTCACTTTAAAACACAGTCACACTGCATACTATTAAATAACAATTAGAAATGCAACAACAAGAGTTGGAATGCATTCAGGTAAAGAATCGATTGGAAATGAAATCAAGTAGATAAAGGGTTGAATGCAGAGTATTAATAAATAAGAATCCAGTGACCAAGGGAAGAAGTAAATTGCAGGCCAAGGATGTAAACGTATGGTAAAATTTGGCAAAGTAAAAGGCATACCAGAAGAAAATAAAACACACAGCAATTCGCGAGGAGAAGCCAAGAACGCAGACTTAAACCGTTTCCAGGATACAAATTATAAGATATAGACTTGATTTAAATTATTTACATTACCAGGATATCAATAGAATTTGCCGACCAAAATTAGATCTGTTGAATTATCATGACATCAATAAAAATTTCAGACTGATTTCAAATCTTTACATCACCGGTTACCAATCCAACACAGCCAACAGTAAGAGAACTCAAGGATTCAAAGGGATAAGTTATTGAAATGATCTTCAGGAGAACCAACACGCTGCAAGACTTCCAAACGCAGAGGTAGTTTTGCTAGAGGGCGCAAGACAACAACTGCCAAGGACAACAACAGGGGTAGATGACTGATAGGTTCATCATTCGCTTCATCATCCTCGCACAGAAAAGAAAGGCATTAAGATCCATAGGTATTTTAATGCTGAGGCGACGACCATAGATCAGTCTCTTGGCCAACTGCTCAGACGAGGACTGGTGAGCTAGGGACGAAGGCAAAACAACCACAAGGGTCACAATCAAACACCACCATGTGGCCAAGACATGCGAGAAACGAAGGCCATGGGAGACAATCCATCATCGAGCTAGGCTAAGAAAAATTTTAGTCATCAATCTAGACAATCAATTTACTTACCTAATAAAACATGCAGATCCAAGCATAAAACCTACAACATCTACTATACAAAATGAAGAGAGTGTATCGTTGCCTGATCGCCTGCTCTGAGTGACGTCCGGGCACTCCATGCAACTCTTGCTTGCCGACTGACGAGACTTCACTGGTACCTCCCAGCCAATGCTAGGGGTACTCTTCTTCCCCCTTAGCCCCTCGAGCCGCAAAGGGGCAACACACACACTATCCAGAGATTTCGACTAGCTCCCATCTCGCCTTGCAAGGCCGAGCTACCACTCCTCACCGAGCTAGGTATCCCAACTCCCACAAGTTAAATCAGTCAAGTAGATATTTCTGCAGCGTAACGTTACACAAACAAAAGATGATCCTTCATCCTTCTCCTTCCTTCATTATATAGAGTTTCAAACTTCCTTTCTTTCCTAAAATATCATTTAATTAAAGTTTTAAAAATAAATTCCCAAAAATTCCTCTCCGTACAACTGTCCCCCATCCCCTACATTCCTCCATAAATTAATTTCTTTAATTAATTAATTATCTTTATTTCCCTTACCCACCTAGAGTTACTCCTAGAATCACTCCTAGGTGTCCCCAAATTCTCTTACAGGTTTTAATGGCTTTTCCTATTATTAAATTGTTAGTTCAGTTTAAATTAGAAATCCCTTAAATGGTAGATACTTTTCTAAGTTGGCTTTCCTCTTTTTCCCTTATGTTCCCCTTTTTCCCTTTTTATGTTTACCTCTTTTCCTAGTTTCCTAAATTTTTAGATTTTTCCCTCTTTCCCCTTTTTGTTAGAACTCAAAAAGGCAAGTGTGGAAATTAACCTCCTTTTTCCCTTTTCTCATTAAATTAATATATTTTAAATTATCATAAAATAATAAAACAATTAATTTCCTTTTTGAATTTTAATCCAACAGATTTATTTATTTTTATGAAAAAATTAATGTCTTACTCCCTTCATGTTACAAGATTTAACGAAGGTCATAATTATTATTTATGTGGTTTTTATTTTTATAATTATTATTATTATTTTATAGAGAAATAAAATTTTACCACTAGCATAGTTTAGACTTAAACCTTAAATTTTCGTGATGGGCGACATTTTATTAGGGAAAAAGTTTTTTTTTTTTTAATTCTTATCACATTGATCATCCTAAGGTTGTTTAGGTTCATTCATCTATCATCAACACTGCGACATGCCCTTCAGGATGCACTAGGTTCTCCAAGGGTGCCACTCTCCCTAATCTGTTTCACTTGCGTGACGTGCCCTTCAGGATGCACTACATGCTCCAAAGGTGCCACTCGCCTCTTGACTAACTTGGTAGACATCAAAAACCCCTAGAGTGAAAACTCTGCCACGTGAAATTGTGGGAGACTAAGGGCCTCTAAGGAATAAGGCCCCCGCCTTATTGCATGCCCCTTAGAATCATCATGAGTGACTGTCACAGTCTTCCCTCACGGCATTATGGGTCCTCTCGAACTAGGTAAACGTTAACCTACAATTCGAGCCACGGCAGGAGTACTAGTAGGTTGTGGTAGGGATTTTGTCCACACGTCTCCCTCAACATCTCTGGTAGTTGTGCGTGACCCCTTTACTCCATATGTGAGTCTTTTCAGCAAGCTATCGTTAGCCTGCATCATCAACAAATCATTTCAGAATATATCCATATCATGTCATCTAATCAAATGCACTAATATCATAGTAATACAATCAACCCCAATGTTACACTCCCTGACTTGATCCGGATTCCAAGAGGTTCCGTTGATGCCTTTGCATCCTCGAGGTCCAAAATCCTGCACACTCAGTAAAACTGAGTCAATAGCACCTGTCTATGTCAATGTAGTAAAACAACATGTCATCAACCCATAACGCCTCATAATCAAAATCAAAAGTTTTAATAGCATAATAATCTGGATCACTTGCGAGCAAGTTTCCTCAAAGAATAAGTTCGCTCAGTGCGCCAAAGCGGGATGTTACATTCAAACCCATCGGTCACAAAGGAGGATGGAAAGGCTCTTTCCTGGTCAAGGGGCTTAGGGATTGAACTATCCCCACTTAAAACTCAAAGTGGCAGGAAACCTTTACCACAGAAATCACCTCAGATTCAAGTTACAGATTCTCCTTCCACAGAAAGTGGGCCTCTTATAGAAATGAAGGCCCTGGCGAGGTATCGATAATGTTATTACTCTCCCTCAATGTAAGAGGGGTTAGAGGCACCCTCAAAAGAGCCTCGGTCCAAAGAATTTTGGATACCAAGCGTCCAGACATCCTTTTTTTTCAAAAAACCTTGGTCAATGAGCAGAAATCAAGAGACTTTGTTCATTTTCTTCATCCAAATTGAGTTTCTAATTCTATCAGCTCGGTGGGAAACTCAGGCGGTTTGTTAGTTGCATGGGACCCAAGAATTTTTTCTTTGATCCCGTATCTCACTGCTAGAGGTATTTTACTTTCTGGTTTTAGTCTAAGTACTAATCAAACTTTTGCTCTTTTAAATATTTATGGCCCTTGCAAAGACAGATTTCTCTTCTGGGACTCTCTGGATAAGAGTGGCCTCCTTTGAACCAAGCACCTGATTATAGGAGGCGATCTAAATATCATTCTCTCCCTCAATGAATCTTGGGGTGAGACCCCGGGCATTGGCTTTAATGGGGAACATTACAAAGCCCTTTTCAACAAAAACAATTTGTTTGATATCAGTCCGGACAAATTAGTTTCAACTTGGAGGAATGGTCGGACCGGAAATGAAGTTATTGCTCGTAGACTTGATAGATTCCTGGTGGTCGGAGATCTTATTTTTGAGATTGGTCTATACAGATCTTGGGTAGAGTATCCCTTTATCTCCGACCACGCACCGATTTTTCTTCAGCTCGAAATTTTTCTGATTTACAAACACTTTCCTTTCAAATTTAATCTTCATTGGCTTAAGGAGAAATATTTCATGGACCTCATCAAAAAGATTTGGAATGATCCTTCTTTCACAACAGAAGGAAATCGGAAACTCCGACTCATTCATAAACTTAAGGAACTAAAAAAACAAGCAAAGCTTTGGTACAAGGACCATCAATCTAGAAAAACAGCCAGTCTTGTCTTACTGGAGTCTGAGATTTCTCTTTCATTATCTCAACTAGAAGCAGAACCAACAAACTTTGATCTGGCAGCCTCTCTTCGGACTCTAGAACAAGACAAAAATCGTTTATTAAAAGATGGTGAGGAGCTCTAGTGACTAAGAAGCAGAGCGCTTTGGTTGGCTAGCGAAGACAAAAACACTTCATTTTTCCACAAGGCCACTAGTCAAAAGAGAGTAAAGAAATTTATTTAGGGAATTAATAATGTAAATGGTGATCAAATTTTGGGGCAGGATAATATAAAGGCCGAAGCAGTAAATTTCATCAAAGGTTACTACAAATCCCCCAACAAACCTATCTCTGAAGCGCAACTGACTCTTATCCTCAAATGATGAGTCCTGAGGAAGCAGATTCATCATTTGCCTATGTCACCTTGGAAGAATTAAAAGAGGTTCTAATACATTTTTATAAAGAAAAAACTCTGGGCCCAGACGGTTGGACCTAGGAATTTTTTAATTTTTTCTTCAATCTAGTCGGGGAAGACCTCCTTGCAATGGTGGAGGAGACCAGAAGGCTGGGAGTTGTAGCAAGAGGTCTAAATGCAACCTTCCTGGCATTAATTCCAAAGGCAAATAATCCATCTTCTTTTGATGAATTCTGCCTGATTTCTCTCTGCAATATGTGCTACAAGGTAATCACTAAACTAATTGCAAATAGATTAAAACCCTTTCTTTCAAAATCCATTTCCTTTCAGCAAATGGGTTTTCTTCAGAACAGGCGCATTCAAGATGCTTTAGGTACAACCCACGAAACAATTCACAGTATTAAAAAGAAAAGGAAAAAATCCTTCATTCTCAAACTGGATTTAAGAAAGGCTTTTGACATTATCGACGGGGACCATCTGAGACTAATTCCACTGAAAATCGGAGTGGGCCTACCAATGACTAGCTGGATTATGTCCTGTGTCTCATCCGCCTCCTTTGCGGTTCTAATTAATGGGGAAGCAACTAGATTTTTTAAGAGTGGGAGGGGAATCAGACAAGGCTGCCCTCTCTCCCCCTTACTTTTCATTTTAGTCATGGAAGGCCTGAGCTTGTCTCTGAAAAACCGTCTGGAGGAAGGTACGATTTCAGGTATAAAAGTCACAAACTTGATTAAAGTTCTTCATATTTTATTTGTTGACGACGTTTTCATTATGTTGAAAGCAATTTACTCAGATTGGAAGGAGATCCTCGGTATTATTAATTTCTTCTGTGAGGCGGTAGGTCTTTCAGTCAACCCAACAAAATCCTTTATCTATTTTGAAGGGCTCTTTGAGGTAGATTTGCTTCCTTTCAAGTCACTTCTTCCCTTTAGTTTCTTGTGCTCTCTCATTCGGGTTTAAGTATTTGGGCTACTGTCTCAAGACAGGTCCTCACAGAGTCTCAGATTGGGATTGGCTTGTTTCAAAGATTTCAAATAAAATTGGAAATTGGTCTCAAAGGTGGTTATCTTTAGGGGGAAGATATATCCCAATCAAAGCAATCCTAGAAAGCCAGACAGTTTATTGGATGGCTTTGGAATTGCTTCTGAATATTGTCCTATCAAAGATTAGAAGATTGTTTTTCAATTTCCTCTAGAATGGACAGTCAAAGACTCAACACTTTCATCTTTGCCGCTGGGAAGCTCTCTCTAGACTGAAAAAAAGAGGAGGATGGGGTTTTAGAAACCTGTTCCACTTTAATACAGCCCTAATCACAAACTCTTTGTGAAGAATTCTCACTCAGGATAGTCTCTGGCATCAGATTGTTATGGATAAATACCTTCAAAACCTCTCTCTTTCGTGTTGGCTAAGAAGGCAATTTTTCAACTCTAAGTCGGTCTCTAGATTCTGGGCTAGCCATCTTCGCACATTTCCCATCATCCTGCACTGGATCGGATGGCGTCCAGGAGCAGGCAACCATATCCTCGTTGGCATAGACCAGCTTTTAAGCTTAGGCGATTAGGCATCCGTTCATCCTGACATTATTACTCTTTTAAATCAGAACTCTATTGTCTTTCTGGACCAAGCAAAAATAGGTAGAAACCCATTCACTTTGACAGACACTTGGAAATCCAGCGTTGAGCTTGGCTTGACAGGATTCCATGAAAATGAGTGGACCAATTTTGTCTCCTCTTTAAACTTAGCAGGGGTAACTTTCAATGAACAATCTGAAGACGCTCTTATTTGGTCAGGAGGAGACTCATCTAGAGTCATTTCGGCAAAAAACGTCTACGCTGCAATTGTTTCCACTCTGGCATTTCAAGTTTCTCATGGTTGGCGTATACAAATCTGGAAATGGAGGCTTCCCTTAAAACTTATATTATTTTTTCTTCTGGTTGTGCAGAATAGGATACTTACATGGGATAACCTCCAGGCAAAAGGTTGGTTTGGTCTGGGTCTTTGCCCCCTCTGCAAATTAGCCCTTGAAATTATCTCCCATCTTTTCATTGATTGCTCCTTCACATTATCAGTTTGGACGAATTTACAATCTTTTTCAAAGTCGATTTTGAACTGGAGAGGTCGATCCCTAATCGACTGTATGGACGATTGGACAACGAACAAACTTTTTCCCAATAGAATTTCGGTTTTACTGTGTTGGCACATCTGAAAAATTCGGAATAGCTCTCTCTTCAAAGGAAAAATCCCCTCGGCCTGGGCAATTGCTCATAAAGTTTTAGCAGATTTATCTAGTTTCCCTTCAACCATTAAACCGTTGGTTTTAAGACAAAAACCTTTCTAGAAACTTTCTGGTTTTTCATTAGCCCATTTTGATGGTGCATCGATAGAGGGTGGCTCTTTGTGTGGTGTTGGGGGAACTATCAAGCTTGACACTTCACAGGTATTCTTTTGGTATTTCAACGGGGGAGCTGGATCGAACACAAAAGCTGAATTAATAGGAGCGTGGGCTTCCCTTATTATGGCAAGACTTCTGAATATTGTATATATTCAAGTCATGGGCAACTCCAAAGTAATCATTGACTGGATCAACCTTAAAGGGAATTTGAATGCTATAAATACCGAAGGATGGAAACAAAGGATTAGAGACCTCATCAGCACCTTCAAAGGCATTAGTTTTCAGCGCATTTACAAAGAATCAAATGATCAAGCAGATCATCTCTCAAAGCTTGCCCTATCGAAGACAAAAGGGAGACTTACTTACTTTTCTTGGGATGGCTCCTCTGCTGCCCCAACATGTAATCTTCTCCTAATCCTTTCCTTTCTCTCTTGACTCCCCTTTTCATCCGGTTTCAGATTCTCTCGAGAGCTTTCTTGTATCGTCTTAGTTTCTCAGATCTCTGCTAGATTGCACACTGTTTCTTGGTTTATGCCCAGAAATCCTAGGAATCTGAACAATTTCATGGAAGATGTAATTAAAATTATATTTAATATAATTTTGAGCAAATTTCTTGTTGGAAAAAAAAAAGCTAATTTGAAATTAATGATAAGTCAAGCTCATTTGACTAAGAAATGAAAAATATGCTCCCTATTTTAATATAAATTTAAAATCATCTATAATATAATTTGACTAAGAAATGAAAAATATGTTCCCTATTTTGACATAAATTTCAAATAATCTATAATATAATTTGACTAAGAAATGAAAAATATGCTCCCTATTTTGACATAAATTAAAAATAATCTAATATAATCTATTTTTGAATGAATCGTCTGAAAAGACAGTTGTAAAGCAGGTACAGTGTATAGGGTAGGCATATCCATAAAGTTAATCTCCTTTTAAATGTCGCAAATCTTAGCCATTTAAAACCGTGCATATATCAAGAAGAGGAGTCTTCGCAAATAAATAAAAAAATTAGCCATTTAAAATCGTACACAGGACCTTGGACTAATACCGTAAATAAATATGCAGTTAATGTTCTCGAATCTATCAAAGAATTATGGCGTCATTCATGTGATGACGAAACTCTCACTAAATGCAAAAGGTAACAATTTCACATCAAATACTAATCGGTGTTCAATATCATTACTAAAAGAGATTTTACTTTGTTATTTTTTTTCATAAATTAGATTTGGTAACGAATTTGTTATTTTTTTTCATAAATTAGATTTGGTAATGAATTTGTAAAGGAGCGGGACATTTTTTACTGGAGAGTTACTTTTAATGGAGTTTTTTTTCTAGGCTGTGTAGTATTAATTTTAGTTTAATTCAAAATTTTATTAGATTTTTTGAACATCTTGTTTAAAATGGGACAAAACTTTGGATGAGGTTTCGAAATATATGGAAGTTTGATTCATGTAAAACTCACATTACCATAAAAATCGAAAATCGACCTGATTCGGGACCATTTTTTTTTTTACTTAAAACGGTTCTGTTTTGCCTACCAAGTTAACTTACTCCATTTGCAAATAACACTTACCTCGCTATATGATATCCCTATCTATATGATATTCCTATCAAAGTATATTTTTAACGGTTTCAATTACTCTACGGAGCTGACAATAACCCAAATGAAATGAATGAGAGCTCATGCCTAGAGGCGTTAATCATCCACTTTCCGGACTTGGAAATATAGCAGTATCCCATCTATGCGTTAATTGTCCATGCAATGCTTGTAGTACTGGCAAAAATGAAAGGGACTAGCAAGATGAAAATGGCAGAAGAGACAGTGCAGAGATTAACGAAAGATTTGTTACTTCAAATTTTGGCAAGACTACCGAAGAAAAGCATCATGAGGTTTCGTGCAGTTTGCAGAAGGTGGAAGGAAATGTTGAATTCTCTAGAATTCAGATCGGGGACTATGGAACACAATCGAAGGGCCACCAAGCTTAAGAGCTAAAATGCTATTGGAACGTCAATTTTCAGTGCAACCTCTTGTGAAAATTACTGGCTATGAAGGGCATATAGTTGTAGTTTGTGATTTTATATGGAGGCTTAATGAAGGAGAGAAATGGTCAAAAACAGACGACGATGATTGCAGGATGACAACTACGGCCATTGCAGTCAATGAGAGTGGCTGTGGTTTAGCCTTTGATATACTGACCAGCAACGTCGAAATTCGGAGCTACGAAGGAACATTGTTGCAGGAAATAGACTTCTCCGATGTAGAGGTTATATCATTATCAGAATATAAACATTCTCTAATTTCAGTGCGCGCCTTTCAAGTAAACAATATTTGGTGGCCTTAGAATATACAGCTTTTAGATTTCTTTTGCGATGTTCTCTCTGTAGCTCTGTTTTATCTTGCACACGTTCTCTCTGTAGAAAACAACCTTCAAGAGATGTTGGGATGTTTAAAGTTTTGTCTCAATTGCTAAATAGGCTGTAGTTTTTGTGAGCATTTAGAACTCTTTGGTTTGTCAGAATTCCTAAATCTGTTGTAGTTTTGGGTAAATTTTGGAACTGTGTCGCTAGCGATCACATGAGAATACCTACTTTAATATTTGACTGCTATCTTGTATCCATTCCGCCAAGTCACTTTTTCGTACAAGGTGGAATTTAATCTGAAAGGTAAAGAGATGAGATGTATTATTTTGCCAAAATGTTTGCTTTATTTTAAATTTATCATATTTTAGTTTTAGATTTCAATTAGTAATGAGGATAGTTTGGAAATGAGGATAGTAATTGTTCATTAATTAAGTTTTTTTTAAGGTAACATTATGTATAACTAGTAACAATTATTTTATAAAAGTGGTTGATATAGGTAAATCCGTGTCAATAATTTGGAAAAGTGAAAAATAACTTATATCAACCACTTTTATAAAGTGATTGTTGTTAATTGACTATAAACATGTCTTAAGAAAGACCATTAATATATTAATACATTTAATTAATATAATAATTTAATAATACATTAATTTAATATATAACTATTAAATTAATATATAATAAAAAAATTATAAATTAAAGTATTAATTGATTGATAAATGTATTAAAGTATTAATGTATAAATGTAACATATTAATTGTTAGATACATCCATAATGTATTAATGTATTTAGTTTATTTAGTAATACATTAAAATATAGTATATTAACGTATTAATGTATAATACTTTAATGTATTATAAATTAATATTATACATTAATAAATTAATTTATATTACATTAATGTGTAATATATTAATACATTAAAGTACTCATACATTACATTGATACATCCATTTAAAGAAAAAATGTGGTGTGATAAATAAAATTGAGGTATTATGAAGATGTAATCAACCCTAATCTAGAAGATCAAAATTATCTATCTATTTTGCCAAGTGTAAAGAAAAAAATAAGCATTGCTAAGATAAGAACAAATTCTCACGAGCTCCATACTGAAACTCAACCTCCATAGGATGAAAGAGTGTGTCACCTTTGTGACACTAAGAAGGTTGAAGATGAAAAACACTTTCTCTTAGATTGTCCAACTTATACCCATATTAGATATCATTTTCAAAATATTGATCACACTACCAACCTTCCTAGCCTCTTAACTCAACAAAAGTATGGTGATCTTGGAAAGCTTCTCTTAATGTTTTTCGAGCACAGAAACAAAATTCTAAAGAATCACAGGTAATCACTTACTCTCTTAAGGTTTGATAAACCAATTAGGTCTTAGTGGACTTTAATCATCATCATCATCATCATCATCAATGTAGCATTAATATAATATATAATAAACATTTATAAATGAAAGTATTAATTTACATTAGTGTGAAATGTAACATAATAAATGATTGATAGATTAATAATGTAATGCATTACTTAATTAATTAATTAATACATTGATAAGGTAATAATACACTAATAAATTAATACATTAAATATATCAATAAATACATTAAATGCATTAAAAAATAGATTACTACATTAAATATATCAATAAATACATTAAATGTAATATATAAATTAAAGTATTAATGCATTATGCATAATGTAACATATTAAATATTAATACATTAATAATGTAATGTATAAATTAATTAATACATTTTTTACTAATACATTGTTAAATTATTAATACATTAATAATACATTAATAAAAATATTATTAAAGTATTAATACATTTATTGAAAATGATTGTGATTGATTATGGTAGACCCTCATCATGGTTTCTTCTAATCATGACTATAAATGACATTGATGTATATTGTAATGTATTAATTTAATTAATTAATAAATTAATACATTTTTAATAAATACATAATGCATTATTATATTAATATAATGTATAAATTATAGTATTAATTTACATAAATGTATAATATAAAGTATTAATTAATTAATGCATTAAAAATATAATGTATTAATTAAGTAATACATTTATACTATATTAATTACTACATTATTAAAGTATTAATATAATAATAACATAAACAATTAATAATACATTGTTAAAGTAATAATAAAAAAAAATATTTCATAGCTTTAATACATTAGTAAAGTATTAATATATTAATGTTTTATGTAACATATTTAATTATGAATAAATTAATAATGCATTAATAAATACATTCTTAAAGTATTAATGCCTTAATAAATACATTACTAAAGTAGTAATACATTAATAATATACTATTTAAGTATTGATACAGAAATGCCTTAATTGAAAATGATTATGGTTGAGTATGGTTGACCATGACCATGGTTTACTTTGGTAGACCTTGGTTGACTTTGGAAAGGAAAGGTTGGCTATGGTTGACCATGGTTGTCGTTCATCATGGTTGAGTGAGGTTGACCATGACCATGGTTGACTATGGTTGATCAGAGCTTATTATGGTTGAACATGCCCATGGCTGACCTTCGTTGACCATGTGGATTTCATTATGGTGGGCCATGTTGATTATGTTCACCGTAGTTTACTATGGCACTGCTGCATTACAATGTTGATCATATTTTGTTCGTCAAATTGCGACATCATGTTTTGTTCGTCACATCCCAACATCAGTTTTTGTTCATCACATTGTGAAATCATCTTTTATTCATCACATGTCGACATAAGGGTTTGTTCATCACATTGTGACATTAGCTTTTGTTCTTCACTTGACATCGTTAAGTTATGATCATCAAATTACGATGAAGGTTTATGTTTTTCAAAATATGGCATTGAAATAAGTTTGTTATAGTTCGATAGTGGGTTATGTTCGTCACATTGTGACATCGGAAAATGTTTGTCACATCGGCACATTGTGTTGTGTACATCAAATTGCGACAATAGGTTGTGTTTGTCCCATTGTGACATTTGGAAATGTCTATCACATTGCATTTGTCCAATTATAATGCCAATTTATGTTCGTCCAATTGCGATGTTCATAATTGTTCATCACAGTGTGATGTGCATATATGTTCGTCACATTGTGACGTCCATATATGTATGTTTCATTGTGGTGTTACTATGTTTGGTAGATTGCATTGTTACTATGTTCGACACATTACGATGTTTGGAAATGCTTGTCACATTGGGGTGTTTGTATATGTTCATCACATTGTGATGTTACTATGCATGGTAGATGGCAACATTACTATGTTTGACACATTACAACGTTTGGAAATGTTTGTCACATTATGACATCCATATATGTTCGTTACATTACGACATTACGATGTTTGTTACATTGCAAGTTTACTATGTTCGACACATTGCAATGTTTGGAAGTGTGTCATATTGTGACGTCACGATATGTGCATCAAATTGCAACGTGAGGAAATGTTTGTCATATTTCAACGACAGGGTGATGTGGGACACATTGCGACATGTATTTATGTTTGACACATTGCGACACTACTATCCACACTGCGATGACATGCCTATTTTCGTCAGATGGTGACGTTACATGTTTCGTAGATTACAATGTTACTATGTTCATAACATTGTGACGTTACTATGTTTGTCATATTGAAACACTATATTTTCATCACATTGCAATGTTATGTGTTCGTAACAGTGCGACTTTACTATGTTTGGTAGATTTCAATGTTACTATGTTCAACACATTGCGACATTTGGAAATTTGTGTCACATTGCGACATTGCAATAACTACATCATAATGCAACATCAGGAAATGTTCATCACATTACGACGATAAGATGATGTGTGACACAATGCGATTACATTCCTATCCACATCCATATATGTTCCAGACATTGCGATGTTTGGAAAGGTTTGTCACATTATGATGTATGTATATCTTCGCCACATTACGACATTTTGAACTATTTGTCACATTCTGACGCCACGATATGTACATCACATTGCAATGCGAGTAAATGTTCATCATATTACAATGACAGGGCGATGTGGGACACATTGCAACCTCCGTTTATGTTCGTTGCATTGTGACGTTACTATCCAGATAGTGACAGCATGCCTATGTTCGTCACATTACAACATTACTATGTTTGGTAGACTACAATGTTACTATGTTCATCAGATTATGACTTTAATAAGTTGATCACATTGCAACGTTATATATTCATCACATTGTGATGTTAATATGTTTGGTAGATTGAAAAGTTAATTTGTTTGACACATTGCGATGATTTGAATTGTTTGTCACCTTGGGACATTAGAATAAGTGCGTCACATTGCAACACGAGGAAATGTTCATCACATTGCAATGATAGGATGGACGACATGCATATGTTCATCACATTACGACGTAAATTTATGTTCATAGCATTGCAACGTTATTATGTTCGTTAGATTGCAACGTTTCTATGTTCGTCATTATCTAACGTTAGTATGTTCAACACAACACAACATTACTATGTTCGTCACGTTGTAACATCTTTTTTTGTTCTTCATATTGTGAAAAACATTTTAGATAATCACAACTATGTTTTTCACATTACGATGTTACTATACTGGTCAGAATGTGATCCTACCATGTTTGTCACATTGCAACATTATGGCTATGTTCGTCACATCATGACGACAGAGTTGTTTTCATCACATTCTGATGACGAGGCTATGATCATAACATTATGACCATGAGGCTATGTTCATCACATGCGACAATATGGCTATGTTCATCACAATTTGACGACGAGGCTATGTTTGTCACATTGCGACGAAAGGGCAATGTTTGTCATGTGATGCTACCATGTTCGTCACATTGTGACAATATGGATATGTTTGTCACATTGCAACAATGAGGATGTGTTCATCACATTGCGACGATAGGGAAATGTTTGTCACATTGCGACATTAATATTTTTGTAAGATTGTGACGCTAGCATGTTCATCACATTGAAACAGTACTATGTTCCTCATGTTGCAATGTTCGGTTTTGTTAATTACATTGCAACATCGAGTTATGTTTGTCACATGACAAGGTTGGTTTATGTTCAAGACATTACAAAAAATATGCTACAACCAAATTTTAAAATATATATATAATAAAGTGTTTCCTTTGTCACAAGATAGGAACGTTGAATTGATATGATGTAGTACATAGAAGGAAACTTAGAATCATACTTGTTCTAAGTACATTGATAGAAAATCATATTTAACTTTACATATGAATATTTTTATTGATTCTAAAGACATCGATAAGAAACATATTGAACTTTGTAGATGATGAATTATGCTTGTTTAGAGACACTCATAGTAAATATACTTGATTTATACTTGTTCTAAGAACATTGATGGAAAACAATTTAATAATTTATAGTTATTATAAGAGCATTGATAACAAATCATCTAGAACTTGACAGATAATGAATTATGTTGTTCTAAGGACAATGATAATAATTTTACTTGATTTATACGATGATGATTTTTATTTTTTCTAATAACATTTAAAGGAAAACAACTTATTTTATACTTTGTAGATGAAGATTTAATAAATGCTTATGTAATCTAAAAATTTAAAGACTAAAAATAAAGTTTACTAGTATTAATCCATTAATAAATACTTTTTAAAAGTTTTTAAAAAATCAACAATCTTTCTCAACATTAAATATATTTACAAATTTACAATGTTTCTTAAAGATTAAATATAAATTAAATTATTATTATTTAAATTGAATTTAAATTATTTATTATTATTATAAAATAAACCCTAATACGAATAGCCCTAATTCTAATGGAAATAAACCTAACCCTAATATGAAACTAACACTAATCCTAATTCTAATAATAGTTAAACTTAATATATTATTAATACACAATTGTTGACATGTTTAATAATTAATATTAATTAATAATTATTGTATAAGAAGTATGTCTCTATAATATACATACATACCTAAAGTACCCCTTGTATAATATAGTTAATTATGTATAGTAATAATAACTAATAATATAGATAATAATTTTTATTAATTAATATATTATGTATAATAACAGTAAAGTATTAATAATACTTTATTAATAATATTATTAATTATAATCAATAATAATCAATTAATAATATTCATTATTACTATCAACTAATAACAATAACTAATACTTTTTTATATCACTAATAACTATATTAACTATGACTATTATTAATAATCATAAATATCATAAATGGTTAATATTAAATTAATCCTTAATATTAATAATATTATATTATATTATATTACTTCCTTTTTAATATAATAATATATTTTTAATAACTGTAACTTTATTTTTAATAAAAATAACCCTAACCTTATTAATAATTAATATATTATTAATTAATAAGTTAACCCTAACCCTATTAATTAATTTGTTATTAAGATAGGAATGAGGTCTCTCTACTCTCCTCGACCTTTTTGACACATATATAAAGCATAAGAAAACTTGAACATATTTCATTGTCCAATAGAGCCACCTATGGTGTGTAGCATTAAACCAAGTGCTCTAAAAATATCTGCCAAATGTGTGAAGCTCAAGAGCCTACGGGGATATCTGCAATTTTTATTCTAAAGGTCGAGCTACCTACTACTTGTAGCATTAAATCAAGTTCACTCAAAAAATATGCCAAATGTGTTAAGTTGAACAAGTACGCGGGTTGCTGCCGCTCATAATGTTCTCTCGGTAGCTCTATATTGCCTTCCACACGTTCTCTCCCTAGAAAACTCCTTCAGGATATTTTGGGATGTTTAAAATTTGTCATAATCGCTAAATCTGTTGTAGTTTTCGTTAGCGTTTACAACTCTGTGTATATTTTGGAATGTTAAGGTTTGTCAGAATTGCTAAATATGGTATAGTGTTGGTTAAAATTTGGAACTCGGTCGCTAGCGATCACATGAGAATTCCTACTTTAATATTTGACCGCTATCTTGTATCCATTCCGCCGTGTCACTTTTTTTCACAAGGTGCAATTTACTCTGAAAGGTAAAGAGATGAGATGTATTATTTTGCCAAAATGTTTGCTTTATTTTAAATTTATCATGTTTTAGATTTCAATTAGTAATGAGGATAGTTTGGAAATGAACATGGTAATTGCTCACTACTCTATTCAAGTTTTTATTTAAGTAACATTATGTATAATTATGTAACTAAATGAAAATATTTAAAATATTATTTTAATAATTGTTTTAAATTTTTTGCATTTATTATTATTTCCGTGTAATTTTTTTTAAATGCATGAATCTGAACTTGTAATTTTACATGATGGAAATTGGAATCTTTCAAGAAAAGAGCAATTTGTATATAGCGATTTAATTATCAAACTCGAATTTAATAGCTCCATGAAATTAGGAGAAAAAATTGAATTGAAAAGATTAAATCCATGGGAAGGTGGCACAGCCGCACCCTCACTAGTACGTCCGCTCCCACAGGATCTTCTTTCACTCACGGCCCGAAGAACTCAAAGGTTCATTTGATTCCCTATTGGGAATCTTTCTTACCCATAGATTTTCTTCTCCTGCGCGATCCTCTTTCCTTGACTTATCAGAGGATCGGAATTCGCGGTTTCGCAAGTTCTCTGTTAATCACTGGGCTCTCAAATCCCCGAGACCCAATGGCTTTAGTCAACGTTGACTTTTTCTCACCTTATCGGGACTTCTGCCTTTATCGCGGTTTCACAACTCGCGATGTCGTCCACTTTGAATTGCCGACTCCCGATACCCGACGCGCCAAATTTTTGATGCGTGTGCGAACTGTCCCTTAACTCCTCGTCGCTCCTATCGGGATTTCGGGATTCGTGAAATCGCAAATCCAGCTGCCAAAGGATTCAGGACTTTACGTACCCCGAACTCCGATGCAATGCCACCTGTTCTCCACTCACTCTCGTGGTCCCACACTGTCCTGTGACTTATTCGGGATATCACGTGTCGCGATTCCACGATGTCTATGTATCTCGTCTTCAAAATCCCGATATGTCGAACCCTGACTCTTCGGGATCTCTTGACACGTGTTTTGCACGATGGACGGTGCTGAGATTGTCGGGATATCACGTATCGCAATATCGCAATCCTCATTGCGAACTTTTAGAGCTTCGCCTTGCAAATTCCTGATCCACGATGCCACGTGTAGATCCAACGGCTCCTATGGCACGGATCGACGGCTCTGCTTCCTCCTGAGCTTAGAACCTTCCACACTTACACTATAATCCCCTCGTGCCTATATAAGATCTGACGGTTCACAGTAACTCGCGGGTTCTCTTCGGAGAATACCGACCGTCTGTTTCTCCTAGTGAACCCTGTGAAATGACTAAGGGTCCCTCCGCGGAACTCGTCACCTGCAACAACAAGCTTACGTCGTCCTGGCAATCTTTCACGGCACGACTCCTTTACGCTGCCCTTCAAACCTTTTGAAGGCCTTATCTCTCCTGAGCTTATCCACGACTTTGAGTCCTCTGATGGAAACCCTTTGCTCGCACTCCTTGGAGCAACTCTTCAACCTCGAATGAGTATTGAAGTCTTTCGACCCTGCGCACTCCTGTAGCAGAAATCTTTCGATACTTCACTCAGAATTGCAACTCTGAGATTTCTCCCTAGCCTGCGCACTCCTTGCATGACACTATGCCCAACTGCACTTCTGAGGACGAATGAGAACGAAAGCTAACTCTGGTTGAACCCTTCTGTCAACGCACTCCTTACGGACACTTCAACTGCACTCCTTGCAAGAAGTCTCTGGCTCAGACAGAGAAACAATTGAAACTCATTCTCTCCCCCTCTCAGATTTTAGAGTAACCATGAAATCACATACACAACATATAAGCAAATATATGACAGGAAGCAAACATTCATGAGCATAATATCAACACACAGAGAAACAACACAGACCATGAAATTGAATCAAATCTCCTTCTATTAATTCAATGTCTGTACATGGGTGTTCTTCATACAATTCTCTGCAGGCTCTTCTCTTCCTGAATGCTCTCAATAATGTTACAATGTACAATGAGGGTGTCTATATTCGTTTTCCCTCTAGGACTCTAAAACTATCAAATCTAGAATTAAATTCCTATCTAACAACATTAAATCTATTAAATGTCGACTGTCTACCTAAGGACGAGAGCTATTCGCTCAAGGTCCAAATACAATTTACAAGTGCGCCTCATTAAATCTCCTCATTAATGTTTGCGCAACAGTTTCAAGGTGAAATTCAAAAAGAAATTGTGTTGGCTGGTCCAACTGTCTTCGGCTTCCACGTTGGCTCGCTTGACGTGGGTGATGCTCCTGCATCATACTCCATTGCTGGAAAAATTCCATGGGCTCTTGTCCATGAGCTCATGCACGGTCTGTCCATGCTTTTGTATTTCTGCTTCGCTCTCCTAGCTGGCATCTTCCATTGGATGGCCCTTCCATTTGACCAGATACTCATAGTATTCTTTTTTTCTGGTCTTCTTACCCACTCTCTTGTCTAGTATGCACTCCATCTGTGGCTTTTCTGCAACTGGCAATTGTTTCATCCACTGGATTACTGGCTCTTCAGTTCCAATCTCTACTTCTCCAATCTTGTATGGGTGTAAATCTGCGATATTGAATATCGGAGATATTCCGATGCCATCCGGCAACTCAATCTCATAAGCGTTTTCTCCGAATTTTCTCAAGACCTTGCATGGCCCAATTTTCTTCATTTTTAGCTTATTGTATGTTCCCCTCGGGAACCTTTCTTTCCTCAGATGCGCCAGAACTAGATCACTAACTTCAAACTGAAGTTGTCTCCGATGCTGATCTGCTCTGCGCTTGTACTCCTGATTTGATTTCAGCAGTCGTTCCTTCACCTGACTGTGAAGTTCTCTCATCGCCTCAGTGAATTATTCTGCACTAGCGCTGCTTGTAGCAGTTTGTTCTGAATCCTACAACTCAGAAACTCCCCTCGGCTGTGTGCCATACACAACCTGAAATGGACTTCTACCTGTACTCCGATTCACTGAATCATTGTATGCAAACTCTGCCTGTGGCAATATGTTGTCCCAACTGCTGTGGTGCTCGATCACCAAGCTTCTCAATAAATCTCCCAGACTCCTGTTGACCACTTATGTCTATCCATCCATCTGAGGATGATAAGCAGAACTAAACGCCAAGTTAGTTCCTAGCTTTGTCCATAAGGTCCTCCAAAAATGCCCTACGAACTTAGTGTCTCTGTCCGAAACTATGCTTTTCGGCAACCCATGAAGTCTAACGATCTCTTTGAAAAACAAATTCGCGATGTGTGTCGCATCGCTGGTCTTTTGGCATGGAATAAAATGTGCCATTTTTGAAAACTTGTCCACTACTACAAAGACGGAATCAACACCTCTTTGCGTCCTCGGCAACCCCAATACGAAATCCATGCTAATCGCTTCCCATGGCCTCTCCGGTATGGGCAATGGCTGATAAAAACCCGCATTCTGCTTTCTCCCTTTCGAATGATGGTAAATTCTGCATCTGTCAACAAACCTCTTGAAATATGCTCACATTCCTAGCCAAAAATATGACTCATTCAGCTTCGTGAATGTCTTGTCATGGCCAAAATGTCCTACCAAACCTCCGCTGTGTTTTTCTTTCAACAGGTTCTCCCTCATGGAGCATTTCGGAATACACAGCTGACTGCCTCTAAATAGAAATCCCTCCTGGATCATATAATCTATCCAAAGACTTCTATCTTTGAGAACTAGGTTCTCAGCTGCTTCATATGCATCTGCGAAATCTGGATCGCCTGCATACATGTTCCTGAGATCCTCAAAACCCAATGTCTTGACTCGGAACTCTTGCAACAACAAACAGTTCCTGCTCAAAGCATCAGCCACTTTGTTAGCAGTACCCAAAATGTGTTTAATTACAAACGTGAAATTCTGCATATACTCTACCCATTTCGTATGTTTCTGATTCAACTTCTCTTGTTGAGTCACAAACTATAACGCGTGATTATCACTCTACAATACAAATTCATTTGGGATCAAGTAATGCCTCCACTTCTTGAGTGCCTGTATGATAGCGTAGAACTCCTTATCATACGTGGAGTATTTCAGTTTCTCTTCATCCATCTTCTCACTGAAATATGCAACCGTCCTCTCTTCTTGACTCAAGACCGCTCCTATGGCATACCCACTCACATCACATTTCACCTGAAATGTTTTCATGAAATCTGGCAACACCAAAACCAGTTGTTCTGTGATCTTCCATTTCAACAGATTGAAGCTCTTTTCAGCCTCTGCTATCCAGTGAAAATATTTATGCCGCTTCTTCACTGTATCCATCATCGCTGCGCTAATTCCATTGAAATTTCTGATGAATTTCCGATAGAAACTAGCTAAACCATGAAAAATCCTCACCTCGAATACATTTCTCGGTGATGGCCAATTCTTGATCACTTCTACTTTATCCGGATCCATCTTTAACTCATTAGCCGAAATAAAAAACCCCAAATAAATGAGCTCTATCTTCATACAGGAAGATTTCTTCACATTGATCAACAACTTCTCCTCCTGTAGCTTCTTCATCACAATGGCCAAATGCTTCAGGTGTTCAGCCACTGACTTACTGTAAATTAGTATGTCATCCAAATAAGCAATGACAAATTTCCCGATGAATTCCCTCAGGACTTCATTCATCAACCTCATAAAAGTGCTCGATGCATTCGTCAAGCCAAATGGCATGACTAGCCATTCATACAAACCCTCGTTTGTCTTGAACGTTGTTTTCCACTCATCGCCTTCTCTCATGCGAATCTGGTGGTATCCGCTTTTCAAATCTATCTTTGAAAAATATTGTGCCCCACTCAGGCAATCCATTAGATCATCCATTCTCGGCAAGGGAAACTTGTACCTGATGGTTATTTTATTGATCGCTCTTGAATCGGTGCACATCCTCCAGCCTCCTTCTTTCTTCGGACTGAGCACTGTTGGAATAGCACACAGACTCAAACTTTCCCTGACTAATCCTTTGTCCATCAAATCCTAGACCTACTTCTTGACCTCCTCATTTTCATGTGGTGTCAACCTGTACGCGGCTTTATTCAGAAAACTAGCTTCTGGTATGAGGTCTATGTGATGACTCACACTTCTCATTGGTGGCAACGAATGAGGTAATTCATCCACTATGATGTCAGCGAACTCTTCCAGCAGTTCCTGAATTTCTTCTGGCAAATCGTTCACTCTTGTGCTGGTCAAGATGATTTTGGGTTTCCTGACCACAAATAATTGTGGATCTTCCTTCTTCTTCACCTCCGTAAGAAGCTCCTTCCCACTCATGAGAAGTACTGTGTTGTTTACCTCTGGCTTCACCTCTTTATCCTTTATCGGAAGTAACATATGTGTTCCCCCATTCTTCTCCAGGGTATATGTGTTCATTCTCCCATCATGAATCACATTTCTGTCATATTGCCATGGTCTAACCAGCAATAAATGACATACATCCATGGGAATAACATCACATAAGATCTTATCATTATATCCCCCTATTTTGAATTCACCCAAGCATTTTTTCGTAACAGTTACCTGGTGTCCTTTTTGTAGCCACGAAACTCTATATGGGATGGGATGATCAGTCGTCTCCAGCTCCAACTTTTCTACCATCTTTGTGGATACAAGATTATCCGTGCTACCACTATCTACGATAACCTTGCACACCCTATCCTTGGTCTTGCAAGCTATTCTGAACAATCTGGTCCTTTGAACTGAGCTTTCCACTTCCTTCTCAGGTGTCAAAAGGACTTTTCGCATCATAAGCAATCTTCCGCCTTCTGCATCTTCGGCCTCAACATCTCGCCTCTGTGCCTCAGTGATGTGAGCTTCTCCAATGTCTTTCTTTTTCTATGGACACTCATAAGACTTGTGCCCATTCTTCCCACATGTGAAGCATGTAATGACTCCACCTCTTCCTCTTCCTCTACCTCTAGTACGAGGAAAATTATTTCCATCAGCATATCCGCCGCTCTTCTCTGTATGTTGTCCTCTCTGTTCAACATATGGTCCTCGCTGTGAGGTTCCTCCTCTTTCAACCTTACCCTGAGGTTTCTTCCATTCCTCCTTGGGATTCTGGTATTTGTCCTGGGAAACTGCTTTGCCTCTTGGCTGGCTTCTGCCTCGCCCTCACTGTCCTTGTTTTCGGCTCAGCTTCTCCTCAGCTTTCAGAACCATTTGATAAGCATCATCCACCGTTCGGATGGTTAGCATACTCAATTCATCCTGAATGTCGTATCTCAGACCATTCAGGTATCTGGCAACTTTCTCATCATCGCTCTCCCGATGACCTACTCTAATGTTCAGTCGATAGAATTCCTCGGTGTATTATTTCACTGTCATCAGCTTCTATCTTAGATTCTGCATCCACCTGAACAAAGTAATTTGGTAATCTCTCGGGATGAACTTCGCTTTCATCTTCGTGATCATTCGATCCCAACTTTTGATCTTTTGTTTGCCTTTGCAGCATCTGTCAGCTTGTAGCTCATCCCACCACAATGCTGCGTGTCATTTCAAGCGTGTGACAGCATGTCTGACCTTCTTATCCTCTTCGATATCCTCATAATCGAAGTAGGTATCAAGAGCTCTAACCCAATCCAAAAGCTCTTCTGCATCCAAATTCCCCTCATAGACTGGAATGTCCATCTTTGTCTTTGCACCCATCCTGGAAATGGCTTTGATCAACCGCTCGGTTGATGCATCTTCTGCAGTGACCTCTTCTTCATGTCCAGCTTCCATCTCATCTTCGGAATCACTAAGATCCCCTGCACCAACTGTGCGTCTTTGAGCTGTCTCCATGTCTTCAAGCCTTGCTCGGAGATCTCTCATCTGCCTTTCCATTTCTGGATTTACTGCTGGTCTGCCTCTTCTCCTCACCTCCCTATCTTCTGGATCAGGTGACTGCCTTTCTCTTCTTGGCAACATGGAAACTTTACTCCTTCTCTTCTGCTACAGAAAGAAAAGCGATATTTCCCACTCTGATACCACACCTGGCGCAGCTGCACCCTCACTAGTATGTTCGCTCCCACAGGATCTTCTTTTACTCACGGCCCGAAGAACTCAAAGGTTCCTCTGATTCCCTATCGGGAATCTTTCTTACCCACAGATTTTATTCTCCTGCACGATCCTCTTTCCTTGACTTATTGGAGGATCGAAATTCGCGGTTTCGCAAGTTCTCTGTTAATCACTGGGCTCTCAAATCCCCGAGATTCGATGGCTTTAGTCAACGTTGACTTTTTATCACCTTATTGGGACTTCTGCCTTTATCGTGGTTTCGCAACTCGCGATGTCGTGCACTTTGAATTGCCAACTCTCGATACCCGACGCGCCGAATTTTCAATGCGCGTGCGAACTGTCCCTTAACTCCTCGTCGCTCATATCGGGATTTCGGGATTCGCGAAATCGTGAATCCAACTGCCAAAGGATTCGGGACTTTACGTTCCCCGAATTCCGATGCAATGCCACCTGTTCTCCACTCACTCTCGTGGTCCCACACTGTCCTGTGACTTATTCGAGATATCGCATGTCGCGATTCCACGATGTCTATGTATCTCGTCTTCAAAATCCCGATATGTCGAACCCCGACTCTTCGGGATCTCCTGACACGTGTTCTGCATGATGGACAGTGATGAGCTTGTCGGGATATCGCATATCACGATATCGCAATCGTCGTTGCAAACTTTTGGCGCTTCGCCTTGCAAATCCCCGATCCACGATGCCACGTGTAGATCCAACGGCTCCTATGGCATGGATCGACGACTCTGCTTCCTCCTGAGCTTAGAACCTTCCACACTTACACTATAATCCCCTCGCGCCTATATAAGATCTGACGGTTCACAGTAACTCACGGGTTCTCTTCGGATAATACCGACCGTTTGTTTCTCCTAGTGAACCCTGTGAAATGACTAAGGGTCCCTCCGCGGAACTCATCCCCTGCAACAACAAGCTTACATCGTCCTGGAAATCTTTCATAGCACGACTCCTTTACGCTGCCCTTCAAACCTTTTGAAGGCCTTATCTCTCCTGAGCTTATCCACGACTTTGAGTCCTCTGATAGAAACCCTTTGCTCGCACTCCTTGCAGAAACTCTTCAACCTCGACTGAGTATTGAAGTCTTTCGACCCTGCGCACTCCTGCAGCAGAAATATTTCGATACTTCACTCAGAATCGCAACTCTAAGATTTCTCCCTGGCCTGTGCACTCCTTGCATGACACTATGCCCAACTGCACTTCTGAGGACGAATGAGAACAAAATCTAACTCTGGTTGAACCCTTCTGTCAACGCACTCCTTACAGACACTTCAACTGCACTCCTTGCAGGAAGTTTCTGGCTCAGACAGAGAAACAATTGAAACTCATTCTCTCCCCCTCTCAGATTTCAGAGTAACCATGAAATCACATACACAGCATATAAGAAAATATATGACAGGAAGCAAACATTCATGAGCATAATATCAACACACAAAGAAACAACATAGACCGTGAAATTGAATCAAAGCTCCTTCTATTAATTCAATGTCTGTACATGGGTGTTCTTCATACAATTCTCTGCAGGCTCTTCTCTTCCTGAATGCTCTCAATAATGTTACAATGTACAATGAGGGTGTCTATATCTGTTTTTCCTCTAAGACTCTAAAACTATCAAATCTAGAATTAAATTCCTATCTAACAGCATTAAATCTATTAAATGTCGACTGTCTACCTAAGGACGAGAGCTATCTGCTCAAGGTCCAAATACAATTTACAAGTGCGCCTCATTAAATCTCCTCATTAATGTTTGCACAACAGTTTCAAGGTGAAATTCAAAAATAAATTGTATTGGCTGGTCCAGTTGTCTTCTGCTTCCGCGCTGGCTCGTTTGACGTGGGCGATGCTCCTGCATCAGAAGGTGTTTTTTTTTTTTTTTAAGTTCAAATGAATTTTTTTTTTAAGTATGTATAAATTACCTTTTAGAAGCAAAATAACACTAGTGTCACCCTAGAGGGAAATCAATTCAGCCAGTACCTCCAAAACCAAAAAAGACCGCAGGTTTAATCATTTGGAATAGAATCTCCTTATGGAGAAGCTGATTCATTCATATCTTTCTAACCTTCTAGAACAACTAGGATTGAATTATGACATGAAAAGAGAAATATACATAAGTAACCATAAGTACACTTGTGGAAGCATAAACAAAACACAAAACAAGCCATGCAGTCTGACACCTGTGCAGGTGTCGTAGCTCATGCAGACGGTTTGTTGTGTGCCACATTGTTCGTTGCTAGTGCTTGGAGAGCTGAAGCCCAAGCCTCCACTGATCCAGGTGGATATCGGTGGCTACCCACCATTTCCAACTTTCTCAAAACAGTTTTCTAGCAATTTTGACAATTTACTATTTTTAACAATTTTTAACTTTCGGGGCCATTTTGAGGGCCTAAATGAAGATTTTTTTGGATCGAGCTTCCCAATAATGGCCGAAGGATCTAATTGAGGCCCCAAAATGAATCTCCTCGACGATACCTTTCGAACGGGCTATCGTGCACCTAAAATGGAGATTGTATGCAAAAGTTACGACCCCGAGAAGTTGATGTACTAACTTACCCAAACAGGGCCCACATGACTTTTGGTGCTCCATCTCCCAGGGTTAGGTTTTTGGATGTCTAGGGTTTTTGAAATTGATGTTTATTGTAAAAATGCCTTCAGAGTCTCATTGTAATCATCTTCTTTCAAATGAGTGCAATCGTCACATCTCTTCTCAAAGATAAGTCGCCACCATTCCAGCAAGCTTGTTTTCCATTGGATTTTACAGTTTCATCTTATTTCCTTATTGAATAGAAAACCAATTTTATTGTATGTCTGTTATTTTTTGCTAAGCATATTTTAATAATTTGTATTCATTTTGTTATTCTCATAAAATCTAGATCAGTGGTATCAGAGCGATCTGCTCCTTGTCGTCTTAATGCATGTCCCCGACGAGGTTAGGGTACAAAGAATTGGGTCTTGAGTTTATTTATGTTAAGGACAAAATATCTCACATGCCCAAGCGACCTCTCATGGTAGGAGAAAATAAATATGACGAGATAAGAGATCCTTTCAAAATGTTGCTTGAGGAATCCCTCACGCAACAGAGGAACGAGATGATGGATAGTTTCATGCAAATCCTTCAGTGACTACCAACAAGAAACACATCTTCCTCGAGTGGAGGCACCGCCCCCTTCAAGGTACAAATCAACTTTGATATTCATATATTTGAAGGTGAGATAGATGTAGATGTTGTATAAAAGTGGTTGAATCTACTAGAAGGGTATTTTTCTGTCCATAACTTTTCGAATAGAGAAAAGATTACTTTTTCACTCCTCAAAGTCATTCCCCATGTCAAAGATTGGTGGGAAAGTTTCTGTGAGAAAAATGAAATAGAGAAAATCTCATTATTTACAATCGCGACCACCTAGGAATCCTTTAGGGATGTTATTAAGGAACTATACTACCCTGTCAGAATTTATGACGACTTGTATACCAAATGGACCACACTACGACAAGAAAGAGACCAAGCAATGCGAGAGTTCACAAATATATTCCATACCTTGTGCACCAAGATGGGTATCAAATATTTAGAGAGACACTTGGTGCTCAAGTATCATGGTTCTCTACATAAATACATCCATACCTAAATGAAATTTCTGGACATCTCATCCTTGGGCACAACCTATCGATATGTCGTCAAAATCAAGCAAAAGCTCAAACAAAAGATGCGACAATTTGGGCCTGGGAACCCCTCATAGAAAAATCCAAGAAGGGGTGGCCCCAGCCCATAGAACAAATGACAGAGAAAAGATGGACAGTATTAGGACAACCATTCCAATCCGAAATCAAAGAAGGACATCGAAAAGACAAAGAAATATACCAAGAAGTGGTGCGACTTCCATAAGAACCCTTGGCATAACAATTTTGATTGCCTCTCAAATAATTCGATGGTGGCTGAAGTGAAAGCCTCTAAATCATATGCGGGTTCTAAATTTGAGTCAGAACTAGAAAGGGGAATACAGATCATTGACGTGGAACCCAATGCCACTTTTTCTACCACCAAGCTCCAGCCTGGTGAACCAGATGATCCATAATAAGGAGAGGGCCCCTTCCATTCAGAGATGTGAGTAAAATTCACCCCGATGCACTTCATCATTGATAGAGGTAGCTAGAATAACCTCATCTCAGCAGAGTTCATCAAGCGGAAAGCCCTGCCAACAATGCCACACCCACAACCCTACACCATTGGATGGCTCTTCCAAGGAAGCGATCTTCGCGTCAGCCAATAGTGTCGACTGTCGTATGAAATCAAGTTCTTCAAAGACGAGGTATTGTGTGATGTTTCTCCTCTCAAAGTTTGTAATGTTCTATTGGGCCAACCTTATTTATAGAAACGTTATGTTGTATATGAGACTAGGCCTCGTAGTGTTATTATTACTTTGAACAAGAAATTGTACAGGATACCCGAGGTAATCCCTCCTAGTGCTATTTCCTTGATCTCTTATAAGCAATGAAGGAAGGTCATCTCTCAGAATGGAAAATTTGTCTTCTTCATGATTCTCTCTCAGAGTGAGAGAAAGATCATAGCCACATCCAGGGCCTCTGCAGTCGATCTCTCCACACAACAAAAGCAAGTGGATAAGGTCGTGGAAGAATACTGAGATATCTTCTCCTCTCTTACCAGGGTACCTTTGCACTACTAGGTCAAGCATCCCATCGATCTAACCCTAGGCACACCACTACCCAATGGGCCACTCTAACACCGCTTTCTATTAGAAAATGAGAAGATCAAGAGGAAGATCCAAGAACTGCTCCACAATGGGCACATACGTCCCAGATCATCACCTTGTAGGAGATCAATTGTGCTAGTGCAGAAGAAAGATGGGACCTGACAACTCTGCATTGATTACCAGAACCTAAATAAAATCGCAGTCTGAAACTGGAACCCGATTCCCCAAATAGACGACCTCCTTGATCAGCTCACTGGGGCCAAATACTTCAGTAATAATGATCTGAAGTCTGGTTACCACCAGGTCCCAATAGAATAGACAAATGTATGGAAAACCGCATTCGAGTCAAAAGAATGTATTTTTGAATGGGTTGTCATGCCCTTTGGTTTGACAAATGCTCCAACAAATTTTATTAGGATGATGGACGATATCCTACGACATTTCACCAATACTTTTGTAGTGGCATATCTGGATGACATCCTTATCTACAACAAGACTTGGGAAAAACACTTGCAACATATTCAGTAGGTTCTGCACACCCTGCAACAACACAAACTATATGCAAACTTGGAAAAATGATCATTCAACATGGACAAGGTCCATTACTTAGGCTACATCATTGATCAACATGGTGTGCATGTGGATCCAGCCAAGATCCAAGTCATCTGTGACTGGCCAGCCCCAACAACACTCAATGAACTTCAGAGCTTCTTGGGCCTCGCCAATTTCTATCATAGGTTCGCGTTGGGATTCTCTCATATTGCGTGGGTCCTCAACCAAGTAACCAGGGGTAAGGAAACAATTGTGTGGGGTCTGTCCCAACAACAAGCCTTCGATGAATTGAAGAAGTGTTTATGTCATCCCCATAATTTCATTACCGGACCCTCAAAATCCCTTTGAAATCGAGACAGATGCTTCAGACTATGTTGTGGGCATCGTTCTCACTCAACACAGCCACCCCGTGGCATAATATAGTGAGACAGTATCAGATGTTTTCTGTAAGTACCCTACTTATGACAAATAAATGTACTCCATTGTGCAAGTATGCCTCCAGTGGAGACATTACATTCTTGGGAAGGAGACAGTGATCCACACTGATCACAAGCCACTACAGTGCATGCAGACCCAAGGAAAATTGCAGAATGACCACCATCAGAAGTGGTCCACATACTTACAGCAGTTCCACCTCAACATCAAGTTTAAAAAAAGAAGTACCAACCAAGTTTCTGATTGCCTCAGCCGACCTCCAGTCGCAACACTCACCACGGTGCTAGACTCTTGCAACCACGATACCTCTGAATGGCCCCACCTCTACGAGACAGACTTTGACTTCTTCACCACCTACCAAATGTTGGGTGCCAACTCAATGGTCACTAATTTCAATATTCAAGATGGGTTGTGGTGTCATCTGGGCCATCTCTGCGTTCCATTAAGCGAGTACGCGAAGATGATTTGGGAATATCACTATAGTCGGGTGGCAGGACACTTTGGTGTTGAAAAGAAAGTGGCAGTGTTGCAGAAACATTTCTACTAGTCGAAACTTCGACAGGATGTCGGCAAGTATGTTAGGTCCTGCATCGCCTACACTATTTCCAAACCGACCACTAAGAAATGTAAATTCTAACCTTGTACAATGTCCACTATAATAGATATTCAGAAAAGAATAGAAAAGATACAATGGAAAATGCAAACATTACACAGAGATTTTTCCCCTGGAAACCCAAACCAGGAAAACTAGCATATATTATATTCATACATTGTGTTACATTGTTTACAATACAATATACATATAGGAGCCAGCGGCATCCAAAACCCTAACCCAATGACATGGATTAGTCCAAAACCCTAATTCCTTAACCGTAAATAGAAAACCATCGACAAAAACCATGTGCCGAAAAAACCACTAAAATACATGACACGTTTCTCAAGGAAAAACAAAAAATTCAGGGGCTCCTCCCCCCTCTAACCCCCCTGTGCACCCACCGCATACGCTAAGACACTACTACTCATGCAAAGAATATAAAACATACCCAACATTCTCCCAATTGTTGTTTTCTTTGCACATAGGGGGTTATAGGGTTACATAGTCAAAAATCCAAGGCAGCAATGCCCATGGATCCTCTAAACCAAGAGAACTTCTCAGTGCTCACAGATTTTGTTAATGAGTATGCAACATTCTTCAAAGTGTCCACCTTCATCAATGATACTTTCTTTTCTTCAAACATGTCTCTCACAAAATGATATTAAACATCAATGTGCTTTGTCTTTGAATGATAAGAAGGGTTCTTCGCCAGAAAAATTGCACTCTTATTGTCACACTCTATCCTTACAGCTTGTTGTACCAACCCAATACCTAAACACAATCTTTATAACCATATTGCTTCCTTACTTGCATGAGTGGCTGCCATGTATTCAGATTCTATAGTTGAAAGTGCCACTACGGCCTGTCTTTTGCTCATCCAACTTATTGCTCCTCCAAATAAGTTAAACACATACCCGCTTGTAGATATCCTACGATCCAAATATCCAGCCCAATATGCATCCACAAATCCATGTATATCGACCACTCTGTCCAATCCCGGTCTTCCTTCATAGCACAATCCATAGCTAGCAGTGCCACACAAATACCTAAAAACCCTTTTTACTGTTCTCCAATGCTCCTTCCCTGGTTTTGACATATACCTGCTCAAATCTCTCACTTCATGTGCAATGATCGGTCTAGTACAGACCATTGCATACATCAAACTGTCAACTTCACTCTCATATGGAACATGAGACATGTCCTCTTCTTCTTCATTTGTCTTGGGACACTGATCCGCAGATAACTTTACACCAACATGAATAGGAACCTTGACCGGTTTACATTCCTACATATTAAACCTCTGCAATACTGTCTAGACATATTTTCTCTGATTTAACCATAGTTTCCTTCTTTTTCAATCTCTTTTAATTTCCATTCCCAAAATGAAATTTGAAGCACCAAGATCCTTCATGTCGAATTTAGAGGACAACTGAGTTTTCACATCCTAGATAATCTCCTTGTTGTTTCCTATCAGCAACATGTCATCCACATACAAGACCAAATAAATCAAATGATCACCAATTAATTTAGAATACACATAATGACCCTCTTTTCTTCTTGTGAAGCCAAGTCCCAACATATAAGTATCAAATTTTTTATACCACATCCTCGGTGATTGTTTTAAACCATACAGGGACTTTTTCAGCTTGCATACCAGCTCCTTTCCTTTCACAGCATAACCTTCTGGTTGCTTCATAAATATTTCTTCTTCCAGATCCCCATGCAGTAATGTTGTCTTTACATCCATCTGTTCTACTTCAAAATCAAATGCAGCAGCAACAGATAACGGAAATCTTATAGAGCTTAAACTGGCAACAAGAGAAAAAATCTCACCAAAATCAATTCCCTCAACCTGGGAATAACCCTTTGCTACTAACCGAGCTTTGTATTTCTTCACTTTTCCTTCTGCATTCAACTTCTTTTTAAATACCCATTTGTTGCCAATGGGATTTCTTCAAGTTGGCAACTCCAATAGATCCCAAGCCTCATTCTTATCCAAAGATGCCATTTCTTCTTCCATGGCCCTTTTCCAGAGATTTCCATCCTCTGAATCCACTGCCTCCCTGACAGTTCTAGGATCATCATCAGTAATAGACAAAG
>ML785264.1:1007456-1029734 GCA_009831015.1 Picea engelmannii
ATCACGCATGAGGATGTCCGGATTAAGCTCTTCAGGTATTCATTGAAGGGAGCTGCTCTTGAGTGGTGTCGATCTCTTCCCGCTGCGAGCATCCGCTCTTTAACGGGTTTTCATACAGCTTTCAATTCTTTTTGTAAAGATTACTATCAAGCTGATGGTTTGTTTGAAAACTGTTGTAAGGTGTTTTATTCGCTTCAGGAAGCCTCTACTGGCCCTGAAGACCAGGCCCATGATGAAGCCCTTACTGTGGAGGAAAGCATCTACTGCGAAAATATAGAGGTGTTGGACGATATTAATTTTGTTAGCCCCAGAACGGAAGCATCTGACATCATATCAGATGCATCTGTTCTTCTAGATATTCATGAAGATCAACATGCCTCTTGTGGAGATTATGAGTTTGCAGAGAATATGTGGTCCATGGTAGATGTCTCACCTGAGTATTGGGTTGAAGCAGAGATTCCTAGCAACCCTGTTTCTGAGGACGGAGACCTTCCCGCTTGTAAAGAAGAAATTATTGTGGAAACGGTTTCCATTCTTTTTCTCCAGGGGGTTTCTCACGATATATGTTTACCTGGGATTAAGGAGAAAAATATTACATGTGAGCAGCCAGAACCAGTAGGTCCCACTATCCCTAAAATGGAAATTCTTGACGGGATCACTGTTCTAGAGGAGGATCATATCAATGAAGGACAACCCCTTTTTGATATATATTATAGTGATGATGAGTTACAAGCTTATCCTGCAGATGATCACTATGAAGATGTTGGAGAGCCTGTCAGCAAGCATAACCACCCCATGGTCCCTATTTATGACGAATACGAATCGGACCTGGAGGAGACCGAACCGAAGGAGCAGAATATTTCCTGTCCAGAGCCAATCAGTGAGCAGCCACCGCCCGAGAGTAGTGAGCCTACGTCAGTTGTCCACCATCAACATGTGCTTATCAGAGATATTCAGCCACAAGTGAACATATATGTAGCAGAGGAGGGTGTTAGTTGCCCATTTTCTGGAATTCGCCACTCATTCGATGACACTGTCAGCAAATACATGGAGTGGCATTTCTCCTATGCCTTGGAGCCGCACTATTTCATCCCGACTCCAGCCTGTAAGGAGGAGTTGATGAGTGTAACTGTTCTGCCATCATGGGTACACCATCTGCTGATGATCATTGACAGAAGGAAGGAGCTTCTATCCAGGAAGCTGCTTGGATGGCTATGGTGGAAGTTTTCTTTCACCTAGCCCATGTAAAATGTTTTATTAGCATTAGGATTGTATATAAATAAGCTCCTTGAGCATGTAGCTTTATTTTGTTGCTTTTATTTTAAGGCCTATATTCTCAGCAGCGGGATGTTTAAGCATGACTCCATAGCCCAACAGCAAGGCACTGAAACTGCGGAAAGAGTTCTTAGAGCATCGCAGGGATGACTCTATCCCCCATGGAGCCTATGTTAGTGATAATTCTTGTTAGCGATATCATCTAGCGCCATCGACGAAAGCTCCACAGGAGGGCTTAATCGGGATATCGGAGATCCCGGGAGCAAAGGTTTTGTGCACAGCAGAATCGCGAAACGCGATTTCCCGATCGGATCAAGACCGTCTATTATGCGTGACGCATGTCAGGAGATCCCAGAAAGTCAAGGATCGGGAAATTGGAGATCCCGTGCACAAGGAGTTCATGCATTTAATCTCGAAGCTCCGATGGGGAGTTGGACTGCGGTCACATGGAGTGATGGTCACATTGACCAGGAGTTATAGCCAGCAGGGGCAAACGCACAAAAGAGCGCATCGGGGATCGGTATATTGCGAGTCCTGAGGACTTGCACATTTCGACATCAAAAAGTCCGAAACCCCGACAGCGAAGTATAAGGCTACGGTCTTATAGGGAGGCGGTCACGTGGACCAGGCACAGCCAGAAGGGATAAGGCCGAAGCGCATTGGGGATCGGAGGATCGGGATTCCTAAGGACAGGCGCGTGTTGACATTGAAAACGCCGAAACCCCGATAGGAGTGGAATAAGGTCGCGGTCACAGGGATTGGTCATATGAGCGGGAACTGAGCTGGGAGGGCCAATACGTGGAAGCGCTCATCGGAAAATCAGTGATCGGGGATTCACGAGGACAGTGGTTGGTGGCAGAGGAAAGTCCAAAACCCCGAAACCTCGATATAGAGTCAGGGATCACCAGGGCTAGGTACAGAGGCCGAGAGGAAAGTCAGAAGGACCTGTGGATCGGGTTTTCACAGTGATTCCCGAAAGGAATCTAAAGAGCCGCTTCGGCTCAGAAGAGGGTATTTAAAACGATCCTGAGAGCAGGAAGGCACGGTGATTTCCCAGGTACCGATTCGATGTGGGTTAAATCCCAGTAGCTGTTAGGAATGAATGCAGAGAAAAGAGGGTTGTTGAGGCCTCTCCTCAGTCATTTATTGAAGAGTATGGAGGTCCCGACAAAAAATCTACCCGGGAGGGTCCCCCGTACCGGTTCTCTTCAGGAAAGCCACGCCGAGTCTTCAATTCGCAAGAGGAACCTGCACACGCTAGTTCAATATTCAAAGGGCTCAGCTACCCCCTGGCGTGAGCCATGCTGAATTAAGGAGGCGTATGACAGGGGAACAGAGGACAGATTTGATTGAGGCAGAATGACACCCCATCCTGATAGAGAAGCTCCCCAATGTCAAGCATTGAATTCATGATATGATCGCGCCTTCAGCGCCTGAGTCAGTTCCAAGTATATGTAGGCGTTTTCTCCATTTTGTAATGGGGGGATGGTTGAGCAGAGCTCCCGGTTGTAAAACTTTAATAAAGCACTGTTTTCTGGTTATTTCTAGACTTCTGAGACTTCTTGCCTTATGAATGTCAGTTTCTTGACATCATTGTTATATTGTGTTAGAGAAGCTCGGAATTGGAGGATCCAGTCGAGCTGTAGTTGTTATAGGATGATGTTGTAATGGATCACTGTAATGGTTACAGAGTCTCTAATCGGTTCCTATGTTTTCCTTAACGCTGAATGGCTTGGAATTGGAGGATCCAGTCAAGTCTTCTCTTCAGTTTCTTGAAGCTCCGAACCGGGAGGATCCTGCATTCAGAGTTTTTCCCCTACAAACCACTGTAAGCCTATTGCCTAGAGCTATTTGTTCACCTTTCTCACTAAGTCTTCCACCTGCTCATCTTTTAATCAACCCACTGGCTGAAGTTAGGATTCCATACCTCCTTTGTTCTTTATGTACCAGATCCATTCCCTGAGTTAGAGTGATATCTCCTCGAGTCTCTACCCACTTGATCGCCCATTTATCAAATCGTGACATAAAAACTGATGGGCGTCGGGCTCTGCTCCTGCAAGCAATCCAGGAGTGACTTCTGACGCTAACACAAACCTAGGTTACAACATTTTATCCAACCGAGGATAGCACTTCCCTGTGAGGTGCTAAGAACAACATATCAATACCTTTGAATTTAATAACTTTCTCCCACCTCCCTTTTCTTACCTCTCTTCTGAATACCAGCCATGCATCTTTGAAAATTAACATTGAAGCTAACCCCGGTGCCTTTGTTGGGATATGGAGTATTTATTAAAACTTAAAACTACAGCTAAACCCCAGTGCCATTGTTGGGCTATCGATTCTTTATTCGCACATAACTAACTAATCAAATGAAAAAACAAAAGAAAATCATTTATGGTACAAGAAGGACCTTCCCTTATCCTTAAACAAAATAGTGTTTTAGGAAGCACCCATTTATTGGGCCTCTGAAGATCTGTGTATCATCTAGATTGTGCAAGATAAATGTGTTATTGTCTAGAACCTCAACCACCTTAAAAGTTCCAAACCAGAGGTTATCGAACTTACCGTGCTTGGACTTGTCATCCCTTCTGGCATCCCACCTTAATACCAGGTCACCTTCTTGAAAGATGTCCTTGTTGGTTTTCTTGTCAAAGGTGAATTTGATCTTGTTCCAGTATGCTTTGGTCCTTTGATCCAATGATTCTATCTTTTGTTGAACCTCTATAATACGGAAGATTCTCCTTTGGATGTCATTTGTCTCTTCAATATCTTCCTGTAAGAAATTTAGGACTGGTATACCAAGTTGGGTGGGAAAAACAACATCTACACCATAGACAAGATGAAATTGTGAGGTCCCAAAGACTTCTTGGTGTTGATTCTGTCATCCCACAAACAATACTTGACCTTAGAGTCCCAGGATTTCTTGTTTTCGGTCAACAACTTCTTGATAATCCTGATGAGATTTTTGTTTGATGACTCTGCCAGACCATTCCTCTGAGGGTACTAGGACATGAAATGTGCCAAGGAAATGTTATGACTACCACAGAAGTCTATCATGGATTTGGAATTGAATGCCTGGGGATTGTCTGTTATAAGCTTGTTGGGACAGCCAAATTTGGAAAAAATATTGGTTTCGAGCAAATTCATGATCACCTTGTTAGTGGCATTCATGGTGGGCACAACCTCAATCCACTTGGTGAAATAGTCAGTGACAGTGAGAATCCACTTGTGTTTCCCACTGGAGGGTGGATTTATCTCACCTATGAATTCTAACCCCCATTGCTTAAATGGACCACTAGCAGTGATAGGTTTTAGGGGCAGTGATAGTAAATTTAGTTTTCTTGCAAATTTATGACATTCATTGTAGACGTTAATAGTAGTAAATATATTAGATAAAAGGGTGGGCCATTAGTACCCTTCCCTTAGGATCTTGTCAGTTGTGGCCTTCCATTGTTGGTGTCCTCCACATACTCCCCTATGCATTTCTATTGTGACTTGTTTGGCTTCATTTTCATCAAGGCATTTTAACAGGATGCCAGTAGGATCCCTCCAATACAAGTTCTATATTGAGATGCAGAATTTGATAGCCTTCAATTTGAGGGACCTCACCTTTTTCTTCTTCAGATCTGGTGGACATTCAATATTCTACGGAAAATAAAATGATGTTTCTATACCAAGGTGAAGAGGAGTAATTTTCAAATACCTGCATGTTGTGTGGTCCAGGTTGTATGATGAGTGCATCTGATTGGGTGAAGATTTGATGTAATTATAACACTTTACAGTTTGATTCTGATAACAAATTGGCAAGTCCTTGTCCCTTGATCAACCTGGTGGGTTTTATGTGTAGGTCATACTCCAATAGTTTGACAATCCACTTCCCTCTTTTCCCCTCATTGTCTGGCTGGACCAGAATCTCTTTGACACTACTGCTAGGAAAAAAGGTTGTTATGCTAGACTGTAACACATATACCCTGCAGGCCTTGAGTGCTTTGACCAACGCATAAGACTGATTTTATAATATATCATACTTCAACTCAACATCTCGGAGGGATTTTCTAAAAAAAATTATGGGTTTTTCATTCACTTCAACATTTTTCTGCAGTAGTACAACAACAATGGTTTCCTCCAAAAATAAGGAGAAGATGAAAAAATATTTGGTATAGTCAGGGATGGCTAATACAGGGGATTCAAATAAATCTAGCTTGATCATTTGAAATGATTATTTTGCCTCTGGTGACCATTTTATCACAACATCCTTCTTCAACATGTTGGTGATAGGCTTCAGGATTCCGGTGAAATTTGGCACAAAGCGCCTTAGGAAGTTTATCTTTCCAATGAAAGACTGGATAACCTTTTTATTTATGGAGATTTCGATCTCTTTAATGGAATCAAATTTATTCGGATCAATTTGTATATCTCCCCCTGAGATGATGTGGCCGAGGAGCTTCCCTTCAGGCATGGAAAAGTGAGGCTTCCTAGGGTTCAAAGATATTTTGTATCTCCTGCATTTACGGAAAACCTGCTCCATATGCCACAAATGTTCATTATCAGATTTGCAGAAAGTGGTGATGTCATCCAAATATATAACCATAAATTTGTCCTTTTCCTCCATGAAAGCAATGTCCATGGCCCTCTAAAAAGTGGCCCCTGTGTTCATCATCCCAAAAGGCATCTTGTCGTACAAGAATGTTCCCCATGGGGTGGTGAATGTTGTTTTTTCTTTGTCCTCTTCACACACCGCTATCTGGTTATAACCAGAGTATATATCTAACGAGGAAATCCTGTGGGAACCTACCACCCTCTGTAAAATATGATCCACCTTGGGGAGGGGGTAATTGTCCTTTAGAGAACACTTGTTGAGATTTCGAAAATCAACACACAAGCGTATCTCCCCGTTTTTATTTCTCACAAGTACCAAATTGGCCACCCAGTTTGAGTACTTGCATGGTACAATAATCTTTTCATCTAACATTTGTTTAAGATCTTTCTCAATTATGGGCATCAGCATGGGATTAAATTGTCGAATCTTCTATCTGAATGGCTTGGATACAACCTTCATAGGTATCTTGTGATGGATGATGTTAGTGTCAAATGTATTTAAATCCTCATACGACCAAGAAAAAGTATCAACAAACTTTTTTATGAGAATGACATACCTGTCCCTTTGTTTTGTAGCTAATGCTTTGGACAACTTGATGATATTGGGATTCTCAGTGGTCCCAATATTGCAATTTGTTATCTCTTCTTCTTGATTTTTCATGGTGGCTTCTCTGGAAACATCATTACTATCAAACAACCTCTCCAATGGCACTATTCCTCTTGGAATGTGATTAGATTTCAGCTCCAAAATATCATGGCCAACTATTGTTTGTAGAAGATGAGATGTTTGTTGATTTTTTGATTCATTATTTTCACCTTCTTGGATTTCTTGGTCGATTGAGATATTGGAGAATTCATCAATGGTCTATAGAAACCTATGCAGCTTTAGATCGTCACTAAAGACTTGTTAGTGTTTTATGTTGTCTGGTATGTATGTTCTATGTCTTATTCCCCCCTTATATTTAATATTTGAACCAATGGAAGGTCTAAAAGTGATGGAATCCAAGACTAAAGAATCCCCCTTCTTATTCTCCTCTCTGGGGATGAAGGATATATTAAATGCTAGAAAGAAATTGTCAATCAGGTCCCATACCTCATTTATGCATTTCTTGAGCCGTTGTTGTTTAGCTTGATAGATGTTCTTAACTTGATTGATGATTGACTCGGAATCACCAAAAAATGTTAAACAATCGATGTCCATGTCTTTGGCAGCCCTCAATCCCAGTACCAAAGCTTCATATTCAGCTATATTGTTAGTAGTTTCAAGCTCCATCTTATAGGAGAGTGTTATTACCTCTTATTAAGGGAAAATGAGGAGTATACCTACCCCGAATCCTTCCTTTGATGAAGATCCATCGAAATACATCTTCCATACTTTGTTTTGTTGATTTTTCAGTGGTTGATATTTGCGTTGACTAATTGATATTTCGGGTTCATCATCATTTAAATGAAAAATAGATGAACCGATATCACCCTCAACAACATAAATTGGGTGATTGTTTGGGTTTTGATGGTCACTGATGATGTAGGCTAATATTACCTCTTTGTATCGCCTCTTATGTTCCCCTCCGAACACAGGGATGGTGGCGTAGTGAGGTCCATTTGTAATGATACTCCAACCTTCTTGGCCCAAGTTATGGATAAGAGAATACCAAACTTCAAGGGAATTTCAGCCACAACAATGTCCATCACTACACTCTTCATTGGTAACTATTCCAGAGAAACCACCATATCCTTTATCAGTCCCAGACATTTTACTTTCTTAGAATCAAATGAGTACAGGTCGTGATAGGGTTTGGTGATCTCCAGACCTAGTTCTTCCATAACAAATTTGGGCATAATATTGTGCGAGGCTCCTGAGTCCATAATATAGTTATGCAGGATCTTATCATGGACATTTAAAGGTACATAGAATGGTGGAGAAGCATCATATCCATCCTCAATTTGTGGACCCATAGTAATAGTTGGGTTCTCATCCTGCAGACTAATTACGTCACAATATACAATAGAAGTAGTTGGCTACAAAACTTTGATGATAGATTTTTTGAAAGGTTCGTTCTTCATCAATTATTTCAAAGGAACATGGATCTTGATCTTTCTCAACTCATGTTCTAGGATGAAAAAGGTTGGTGGCCTATTAGCTTCCTTTATCTCAGGGACTGCAAGTTTAGGTGGGGGAAGTTGTTGATCTTTGGATGACATATATTTCCTTGGATTTGTCTTGGGAAGGACTTCAGTGTTTTTGTTTTGATCAGAGGTAGTGGATTTGGAATCCCCCGCTCTTGTTCTCAAATCGTATTTTTTATGGGGTTGGCCTTGAGTAACTCCCTCTTCCTGTATCTGATTATCAAACTGATTTGACAGTTGTGCTACCTCATATTCTTGTTGCATTAAGTGGCTGGTATAATAAATTGTTTCATTGAAAAGTACAACAATATCATCTACAACATCATTGTCTACATATATCTCCTCAATTTGATTGTATTGGGAAGGAGGAGATACCCTTTGATCATCAACATTCCTCCTTTCTCTCTGCATTATCTGAGGTGCATCATTGGGCCTTCTGAGCTGATTTGGATTTCTATTTCCAGCCCCTTGAAAATCCCTATTTGGTTGTTTAGATTTAGCTATTTCAAATGTCATATCCTTCAAAGTTTTGGTCAATTCTAGGAAGAGAATAATGATTCTTTACCATAATCTTGTTCAAGGCTCTGAAATCTACACACATGCGCCATGTACCATCTTTCTTTGGCACTAAAAAAATTGGTGATCCACGTGGAGATGTGTTTGGCATGATGACCCCTTTGTAAATAAACTCTTGGATTTGTTTTTAATTTCAACATTCTCCATGATTGACATCCTGTACATACCAATGTTTGGAAGAGGAAAATATTGTTGCAATTGTATCTCATGTTGGATAGCCCTTTTTGGAGCAAATCCCTTTGGTTCCTGAAACATCTCATCATATTGGTTAACAACCTCATATAAATCAGATTTCAACTTTCAATCACAACCTTGGAAAGCTTATTTTTCAACATTGTCTTTGGGTTTCATCATCAAGAGGACAAAATCTCTTCATTGACTAATCTCTTCATTTGTCCAACATTTACAAGTGACAAATTCAAGTCCTTTGTATGTGCTCTAACAATGTACTCAACTCCATTTTTAAACAAATGATACTTGTTCTCATGACAATGAAATATGCCTCTCCTACCATATAAGTATGGGATTCCTAACACAATACCACACATATCCAAAGGAATAACATCAACCTCTACCTCATCTGTAAAATTTGCAGTGATGGAAAATCTATGTTTACACCTTCTTGTCACATGCACTTTGGCATTGTCACATATCCATCCTAGAGGGTATGGTTTAGGATGTGGAGTAGTTTCCAATTTTAGTTTCTTGACAGTGTCTTCAAATATGAGGTTTGCTTGAGATCGAGTATCAAAAAGAGTATCTATCTTCGTATGCTTTAAAATCACCCTTATGTGGAAAAGCTTTGTTCTTTCTTTTTCATGTTGATTTTAATTGAGGCTATTACTACTTGAAGAACTAGTACTTGAAATAGAATCCTTACCTTGAAAACCCATGGTTGTATTCTTTGTTTCATCACCCGAATCAGAACCTAAATCATATTGTATGGTTGTAGTAGTCTTTGGTTTCCCCTTATGGCTGAACTTTGTGGGTCTCTTTTCAGGATGAAGTTTCCAACAATGGTCTTGATCATGGCCATCTTTTGAACAGTGTTTACATGTGAGTTTCTCTCACTCTTTCTTGACTGAAGCATTCTCTCTTCCAGTTCCCTTAAACTTCTTCTTTCCTTTGTCTCCATGAACAAAAGGTTTATTGTTTCCCTCTTGAGGTTCATTCCTCCCTCTTGCTTCCAAATGAGTTGCATGTACAAAAAATTCATATAGACTTGTAGGGTTAAACATAATTATTGTGTGCCTCAAGTAGCTATGCAATCCTCCAATATATTTGAGTAAATTTTCTTGAGAAGACAAATTTATACCCAAAAAAAATCCCTTATTCTAAATTCTTGAGTGTACCTTTGAACACTTTTACCTTTAGCTTGTCTAAAGTTTTTCCAATCCATAATAGCTTTCTGCATGTATGCTAATGGATAAAATTGTCTTTTAAGTGCAACAATAAAATCATTCCAAGAGGATGAAACTTTAGCATGTTTCTTCACATCCTCTTGAGTTTTGGATTCCCACCAAATTAGTGTTGCACTGTCCAATCTTAAAGAAGAAAGCTAAATCTTAGTTTTATCATATTTGATCCTTTGTATCCTACAATACACTTCAATCTGACAAATCCATTTATCCAATTTCTCAGCATTTACCTCTCCATTGTACATAGGAAATTCAAACTTAATATTAAGCTTAAGAAAAGGAGTTTGTAGAGGAGTTTTACCATGTTATTTTCGAGAATTTGGAAGTGGTTGTGAAATTGTAGAAGAGTTGGAAGATGGAGGTGAAGGAGGTGGAGAATCACCATTCCCCCCATTTCCCTTTGGATTTTTATCACCACTATCTCCATGACCTTTTGGAGGGTTTGCGATTTCACCTTGAAATCTTGCATTTCTTTCTTCAAATAAAACTTTCACCATATATGTCATATCATAGAAATATTTTCTGAAAGTTTCATCCTCTGAAGGAAGAGTTTCATGACTCTCCCCATGAGCCATACTTGGTGAATATCTCCTTGAACCTTGAGGTAATTGTGTAGTTCTCCTTCTTGACAGTTGAGAACTTGGATCTACAAGTTGACCTTCTCCTCTTCTGAGATTCAACCATGTAAGCATCAGTAAACAAGAACTTGCAAACAATCAAACCTTAAAAAACCTGTGCTCTGATACCAACTTGATCTGAAAATTTAAAGGCTTTAATATTTTTAAAATTGCAAGTGAAATGATATGTGATTGGGTAATAGGATCAAGTTACAAAAACATAAATATTAATGAGTTTTTTACTTAATCATGAGAAGCATAAACAGTCATAAACCATCATAATACACACATTAACACAACAAAATGACAGAGGAGTTCACCCCTCTCTTGGGCTACATCTCATGGTCCAACTTCCAATGGATATTTTTCATTAATGCTCAAAGTGTCAAAATCAATGCTTTACAATGCTCATAATGAGAAATGGATGGCTTCAATGGATCCAGAACGTCCAAAAAACCCTATTTGGGTTCTTCTTGCACCTGGTTTGGCCAAAAATTGAGTTGGAATCACTCCCTGGAAGTTTCTCCAAATTCTTTGTTGTCTCTGCTCGCCAAAACACACTCAGACTGACTGCACCTTAATCTTGGGAATTTTTCATGACAAAAACCTAGCACACATACCTTCACACAAAATCATACATTCTATCATATCGTTAGCGCGATTAGCGCCCCCAAGGTAAGAGGTGTTGGTTGCATGCATCCTATGTGTCTAGGGCCTAGGCACTAAATCTGACACCCATTGCATAGTTGGGTGAGGGATTGACAAGTGTCCTGGCGCGTGGCGGTTGACAATTTGGAGGTGAGCTTTAAAACCCCGCACACGTTTGAGTGTAGTCATATGGAGGAAGTAATGAAACCGAGGGCTAGGGATAAGCCCCGGCTCGGACCCTGCCAAACCAATCCATAAATCAAACTTTAATAGTTAGAAAAACATATAGGTGTAAGAAACACCTTGTGGGTAGGCTAGTAGCTTGACCTTGCCAATTCGTCCACGTCCCTGAAGGTCGCGGTTTCCCACCCCCACGAGAAAAAACCAATCCTTTTATGTCTTGGAGGGGGTGCCACATGGCAGCCCATGTCTCGGCCACGTGGCACCATTCTATTAGTCCACAAATATACCAAATAATCAACTGTCAGCTCAACAACTAACACATGTAACCATATGATAATTTCAAATCATCTGCGACGTTAACGTCTGTCATGTCACCTCTGTCACGTGTTGGTACGATCAGCTGCCATGGTAGCACTGTATGGATTGTAAGTCAACAAAAATTTCCTTGTTTGGCAAAGTGGACAGAACATGATATCTCACTCATACGATGTCCTCTTGAACCCGTTCAAGTTGTGTTGGGATCATGAGGACAAGGCTTACACACATGTCTGTTTTGAATAAATTCCAAGAACTTTTAGCTTTGATCATATTTTGATCCCCTAGATCACCCCTAGACGCCTTCCTATAAAAGACATCATTTGTTCCATCAAATTCATAACCCACATCCTTCCACTCCATGAAGCGGAAGAACTCAAACAGGATTGTGGTAGAATCCTTTACTGCTCTAAACCCCTTAAGAAGAACATTACTAAGGAACAATTTTCTTCCATTCGTAGCCTCAATAATAACCCCACCGTCCTTCTCCTCAAAGCCAACAAAGGTAATGCCATGGTCATTATGAATACCATAGACTATGATTCAAAAAATTTAGACCTCCTCTCCTCTACCACCTACAAAAATCTTCATAAAAACCCTATTAACACCATCACTACCTTAGTCACAAAAGATATCAAATATTCTCCCCTAGATCCCACCACCCAAAAGTGTCTTATCCCTCACAACCACCAAACCCCTAGGATCTATGGGCAACCTAAAATCCAAAAGAATGATATTCCACTTCGTCCTATAGTAAATTCCATAAGAGCTCCAACTCACGCCATTGCTCAATTTCTAGCCGATAAACTTCAAGTTTTTGTCGGAAAAAATTCTTTTTTTATCAAATACTATGTTGACTTCATCATCAAAACCCATAATTCCTACCTTGATGACCAAGACCTTATGGTCAGTTTCAATGTTGTTTCTCGTTTGACCAAAATACCTATCTTTGAAGCCCTAACCCTGTTCTCTAAAATAGTCGACCAAGAAACCCTAGACCTCATCAAAATTTGTCTCTCTCCCACCTTCTTCACCTTTAAGAGGGTTTTCTATGAAAAAATCGAAGGCACAACCATGGAGTCATCCTTATCCCCGGTGGTTGTCAATATCTTCATGGAAATTTTCAAATCCTTAGCCCTGAGTACCTTTCATCTCAAACTGAAATGTTGGTTTAGATTTGTAGATGTCATGTTCCCCCTCATGGGGAGAAAAACCTGATCTCATTTCTCAACCATCTCAATATCGTATCCCCTCACATCCAATTCACCATGGAGACCCAAAAAGAAAACTTCATCCCCTTATTATATGTTCTCATTTATCGCCTTCTAGATGGTTCCCTTTCCCACCAAGTGTATAGGAATAAAACTCCCACTGATAGGTACCTCAATGCCAATTCCTACCATCATCCAACTCAAAAATACATTGTCCTAAAAACCTTCGCCACTTGTTCCCTCCATATTTTTTCCCCTCAATTTCCTGCTAAAGAGAAGGCCCACCTAACCAACACCCTTTAATCCAATGGCTACTCTCTCACTCAAATTAATCAAGCTTTCTACTATGCCATCAACCCTAACCCTAAACCCAAAATCACCTCCTCATCCCCGCCTCACCTTTCATTTGTCTTCCCTATATCCAAGGTAACACCGATCGGATCTCGAAACTTTTCATTAAATGGAATATTTAAACTGTAATCAAACCCTTCAAAACCATTAAACAACTTTTCAGGTCTACTAAAGATAAAATCAACCCCATGCTTGGCCTAGGTGTTTACCAAATTCCTTTCTCTTGCGGGAAATATTACATAGGACAAACTCGTAGAACCTTCAAAGCCCGAATAGAAGAACTTATATCTAATACCACCTACAATTGGGTTTCCAAATCAACTATTGAGGAATGGTCTTTTAACTCCAAACACCTCATTTTCTTTGACCAAACCAAAATTTTAGCCTCTACCCTACCTTATTCCTCCTTACTCATTTGTGAAGCCCTGGAAATCAAAAAACACCCTAACAAATTCAATTGTGAAGGCGACTATAAGTTGAGTCATTATTTGAAACCTACCATTAACCACCTCGACCATTCTTCTTCCTCCCTCTAAATCATTTCACAATATTTCAAATTAGTTGATTACATTATTATTTTTCGTTTTTGAATTTCAGGGATTTGCACTTCATTTCACTTCTTCTAGTTTAAATAACAATACTATATCTATTCTTTTCATCTCATAATTAATTTCTCAACTCTTCCTATTTTTAACCCATTTTCCTTTAACTATTTTTTTTTCAACATCTTCCTTTTCTAACCCTAACCTCTTTTTAATTCCTTAATTTTTCTCCTACCTTTCATTATCCTACCTTAACGTCTTCTTCAACCCTTTATTCTTCCTTTTTTTCTAACCTTTTTCTCTTCATTACTTTTTTTTTCATAACTTCCTTTTCTAACCCTAACCTCTTTTTAATTATTTATTATGTCTCCTACCTATCATCATCCTACCTTAATGTCTTTCTCAACCCTTTATTATTATCCTTACTATTTGATCTTATTTTATTCTTAACTAATTTTCCTAACATCACTATTATTATTATTATTATTTTCCTAACATTATTATTATCCCCATTATTGTTATTATTATTATTACTTACCTAACATTATTATTATTATTATTATTATACCTTAACTTTATTTTTCATCCCTTTACCATCTTCTTCCTTCATTTATTCTTAAGGAATTCTTCAATATTTCTCTCCTACTTTTAATTATTATATAGTTTTTCACCTTAAAGTCTAACCTCTTTTACCTTATTATTATCATCCTACGTCTATTTTAATTCTTCATCATTATTGTTCTTACGCATCACCACTATTTTTTTCTAATTTTTTCTACTTTTATTCCCAACGACTCTTTACATTTCTCTCTCCTTTCCTCAACAATGACCTTCTTGGATTAACCTATAAAGGCAAACTTTAGTATACTCTTTTCTTTTCCAATTTAAGAGTTTTTTATGTCCCTCGTGATGGATGGAGTGTCCACTTAAAACATCGGATGTTTTGAAACTGTTCTTTCTAGAAATTTTCTAAGCATTATAATTAATAGTGAAAAATTACATTCCAAGATCCATGAGATTAATATACCTGTTATTTTTGTAGTGCAAAGCGACAATCTGTGTGGAATTTAAATCCAAGAATCATTAGCAATGGTATCGAGTCTTCTCCTAGAATCATTAAATCTATCATCTTATCACATATAATATCTATCTATGGGGAAGTACTACTTTGTTGTATTGTGTGTTTACTAAAGTAATAGGTCTAACACATCCTATAGGTGGCTTGGGTAGTTGATGTCATAAGCCATGAATCCTTGGAACACATGTCGAAGAGTTGACCCACCATAAGCTGTTGAGAGAGAATAATTCTTCATAGAAGTAAGCATGTAGTGTCACATTTCTAGAATTATTATCGAGGATAAAAACCTAGGAAATAGGAAGATTTGCTACAGTATGAGAAAATAAACATACTGTCACTGTGGTGTTGCGTATCTGGGTTGGGTTGCAGACGCCCAACATCATCAACACCATGCGACACCTACACCTTTCGTTCGTCAGCAAGACCTAACCAAACTACTTGACCCAGGATATGCTTGTACTTAGTCTCGTTCCTTAGTTATGTGTGTGCAACTCTTTATAGTTTCTTATTTTCAGTAATAAGAAAATAAAGAATCCATACAAAAACACAAGAAAAAACTTTGTTCATGGGCGGCCAAACCAGCCTAATACCCAGAAATGATTTATATAAGATAAAACCACAGTGTGTCAAGATAACTCATGCCACACAAACAAAAGAGTTCTAAGAATAAACCAATCGAACTTCCCTTGGGCGCTCCCTCTCCCTCACCTTAGCCAAAAACTAAAAAAAATTTCTCCCCTTCATGCTTGGTGCCTGGGATTCTCACCCTTATTTTCCTGCGTCCTTTCTCGACTCATACCTTCTTGCCAAAACTTGGTGTGTTCAAATGACTTCCTCTCACTGTCTTATAAAGGGCATTCAATGGGCACGCCCTCTTTTCCACCACAACATGCCATCCAAATTTCGTTGGCCGACTTTCCCCATGGGCACATGCCCCATGGACTTCCACCAATCGTGCATCACCCACCCAAGCCGACTTCAGTTTTTCCTTCGTTTATGGGTGCCAAGTTGATTTGTGTGTGTTGCTGACCAATCACACATCACAGGGTTCATCACAATTAACTTCGGTTCGCTCCTCTTGGTATGACAAGCACCCAATATGTCTGAGCTCGTCCACATAACTGATTACTTACTTCACAAGGTGGGTCAGGTGTCCCCCTCACCCGTCCATTTGGTGGCTTCACTGTGATTGAGTGCACGAGACTTGGGTGCATACTTGACCTTCCTTCCTGTGCTATTACACCCTCCCTGACCCTATTCCATTGTCGTCCTCAGAAATCCAGGTATTGGAGCTCCTTACTGCATCACACGAGACTAACAGATCTTTTTCTTCCATCACCAAAGTTCCTCTTCTCTTTCCCAACAACCATCTTCCATGGATCCACCTTTCCAACGAACAAAGTACTCATGCTAGCAATTCCTACCAATCCCCGAAATCTTGTACGACAAGATCTCATCAACCTCTAACTTAGGTCGATCGACAATCATCGTTGGACCACGCATGAGCTAGGCTCTCTCTATGTCCTCTGCATCGGTTTGACATGGCTTTAGCTGACTGATGTGAAAAATAGGGTGTTGGGATCGCAAGTGAAACAGGAGCTCCAACTTATAGTTGACTTCTCCAATATTCTCAAGTATCTTGAAGGGACATTCATACCTCTGCACCAATGATGTAACCATCTCGGTTGGTGGCGTGAATTGGTTCCTGCCCAACCTAATGAAAACCTGATCACCTATGTTGAGTTTCAAATCACATCTCTCTTGGTCTTCCCACTGCTTCACCCTCTCTTTCGCATTCGTCAAGTGCATGCGAGCTACTTCCAACCAATCTTCCCAACTTATCATGAATCCCAAAGCTGATGGATTTGTGCCATAATAGCCTTGCATCGTCGTTTTTGGGGTGATGGGTTGTTTTCCATTCGTCAATTCGAATGGACTATATCATGTTACAGAACTCTTCTACAGATAATAACTAAACTGTGTCACATCCAACAATTATGGGCAATTCGCTTGATCCGTCCTCACATAGTGCCGCAAGTAATATTCCAATAGGCCATTGATTCGTTCTATCTGTCCATTTGTCTATGGATGGAAGATGGAGCTCATCAATAACTTTGTTCCAAAAATCTTGACAATGTTTTCCAAAACTTCCCGGTGAACCTCATGTCCCTATATAAAATGATGTTCAATGGAAGACCCTAATACTTCACTACATGCTTGAAAAACATCTATGCCACCTCTTCCGTCCCAAAGTTCTCCTTCATTGGGATAAAAGACACATACTTGGAAAAATGATCCACCACGACCATGATTTTGTTGTATTCCTGTGCGATCATAATTTGGGTGATGAATTCCATCGACACACTTGTCCACGATTCGTTTGGAATCGGTAAAGGTTGCAACAGAACTGCTTGCATCTGGGTGTCAGTCTTGTCTTGTTGACAAACAATACAAGTCTGGACATATTCTTCAACGTCTTGCTTCATACGCTCCCAAAAGTACCCTCTCTCCAACAATGCCAATGTTCTCTGCTGCCCTGGGTGGCCAACCGAGGAGGAGTCATGACATTCCTTCAAGAGATCCTTTTGGAGATGACTTGCCTTAGGAATGTAGAGGTGTTCACCAAAATACAAGAGTCCATCACGCAAGAAAAACCTTCTCGTCTTTCCTTCCTTTACGTGCTTCATAATGTTCCTCATTGCTAGATCAACCTGCAGTCCTTCCTCAATCTTGTTTCACAACTTTGTTGACACATGAATCTGGCTCCCATCCATTGTAGTAGGAAACTTGCTTTCCTCAAGTGCAGCTAGTTGATCCTTCCTGCTCAAGGCATCGACAACGACATTGAGTTTTTTGGGCCTATACTCGATGGTCATGTCAAATTCAGCCGATAATTCCTGCCAACGCGCCTGCTTGGAAAACAACTTGGGTTGTGTCACAAAGTAGCTCGTCGCCACATTATCTGTCTTGACTATGAAGGGATTGCCCAACAAATAGTTTCTCCATACATGTAGACAATCCACAATAGCGTTTATTTCCTTCTCATGGACTAGATACCTTCGTTCGCGATCATGTAGCTTCCTTCTCTGGAAAGACATTGGGTGCCCATGTTGCATCAAAACACATCCTATGGAAAATTCTGAGGCGTACGTCTGCACTTCAAACGGTTTCTCAAAGCCTGGCAGCTTCAACGTCGGGGCAGAGACAATCCTGTGTTTTAATTCTGCAAACACAGTCTTTCTCTTTTCCATCCAATTCCAAGTTCTCTCCTTCTTGAGAAAATATGTTAGTGGTGCAATGATCTTGGAATAGCCTTATACAAATCTTCAGTAGTAGTTTCCCAACCCAAGAAGACCCTCGCATCATGCAATGTGCGTGGCTCCTCCCATTCTGTGATCGCAACAATCTTCGTTGGATCCATGTGAATGCTTCCTTGTCCCACCCAATGGCCAAGAAACGGTATTTTGGTTTGCCCAAATACACACTTGGATTTCTTCAAGAACAACTGATGCTTTCGCAACACCTCAAAGAATTCCTCCAAGTGTTTATTGTGATCCACCATGCTCTCATTGAACACAATGATATCATCCAAATACACCACCACAAACCTATCCAAGAAAGGCCTGAGCACGTAATTCATCAATGTACAGAAAGTGGTTGGAGCATTGCATAAACCTAACGACATCACTAGGAACTCAAATTTTTCGTAATGTGTCACCATCGTTGTCTTCGGTTTATCTCCCTACGCAATCCAAACCTAATAATAACTGTGTCTCAAGTCCAATTTCAAAATAACCTTGTTTTTGGATAGCTTATCAAAACAGTGTACAACTAATGGGAAAGGATATCGATTATTCATTGTTTGATTGCTCAACGCCCTATAATCAAGGCACATCCTCAGTTTTTTCCTGTCCTTCTTCTTTTGAAAGAGGACTGGGGCACCATATGGGGACCTAGAAGATTGAATGAAGCCTGCATCAATCAACTCTGTCAACTGTTTATTCAATTCTTCCAACTTGGGTCCGGACAATTGGTAAGGAGATTTTGCGGGTGGTTGCAGCCCCAACTCTAGCTCGATTCGGTGGTGAATGGTGTGCCTAGGTGGAATATTCTCAGGAAACTCATCTAATATCTGATCCTAAAACTTATCCAACAGTTTGGAGAGTTCTGGTGGAATAGGCGTCCCCACTCCATCATCATCCTCAATCTCCCCAATAATTGCAACATAAATCTGCGAATCGAATTGTCTCACTGCTCTCTTCATGCTTAATGCAAAGACGATCTGCACTCCACTTTCATGATTTTGTGCGGTTGTGCACACAATCCACATCTTTCGTTCACTCACTATAACCCTCTAGTCTAGCCATGGCACTGGAACAACTTTGTTCCTCCTAACAAAGTCTTGCCCAAGAATTACTTCAAAGTTGTCCATCAGCAAAATCGTAAAGCTTTCTCTTCCTTTCCATTCGTCCAACTGCACATGGACCAGTGATGCAACTCCTATTTCATTCCTTTCCTTAGAATTTACAGCCTTCACTTATGTTTTACTTGTTGTTACTTTGAGACCGAGCTCCTTAGCCAACTCTGCATTCAAAAAATTGTGTGAAGCCCCTATGTCAACAAGTGCTTGAATTGTTCTATCGTTCATGATTATGTCAACAAAACACAGTTTATGCATGCTTTTGCCTTGGCCATCCAACACACCAATCTATTTTCTCCCAATAGATCCTTGCATGCCTCATGTGTTCCGTCAAATGAACAACAACAACTTTCGTAACTCACCAGCCCCTTTCATTCGCAACTTTCACCCAGATTCGTAAGCTTCTATCCAACTCGCCTCATATCTAAGGCATCACTCTTAGACTTCCTAGGCTATGTTCGAGCGCTTCATTCATACACAGTTTGATGCGGCATGCCATCGTCAATCATTTGTTGCTTTCTAAAACTTGTGCGAGCCAAACAACATCGTGACGTTTTCACTTTTTCCAAGTCAAGCTTTTCTTGGCATGTTGTCCAATGACTGACCAACTCTGCCTTTGCTTTGATACCATTTGTCATGGTGTTGCATATCTTGATTGGGTTGCGGATCCCCAACATCATCAACACCATATGGCACCAACACCTTTCGTTCGCCGGCAAGACCTAACCAAACTACTTGACCCAGGCTACGCCTATACATAGTCTTGTTTCTTAGTTATGTGTGTGCAACTCTTTATACTTATTTATTTTGAGTAACAAGAAAAGAAAGCATACATGTAACAACACAAGACAAAACTTTGTTCATGGGCGGCTAAATCGACCTAATACCCATAAATGGTTTCTAAAAGAGAAAATCGTAGTGTTCTGAGCTAACTCCTACCACACAAAGAAAAGAGTTACAAGAACAGACCAACCGAACTTCCCTTGGGCACTCCCTCTCTGTCATCTCAGCCAAAAAACGAAAAGCTTTGCTCCCCTTCGTGCTTCATGCTTGGTGCCAGCGATTCTCACCCTTCCTTTCCTACGTCCTTGCTAGACTCAGACCTTCTTGCCAAAACTTGGTTTGTTCAAATGATTTCCTCTCCCTAGCTTATAAAGGGCACCCAACGGGGGCATCCTCTTTTCCACCACAACACGCCATCAAGCTTTTGCTGGGCCGACTTGCCCCATGGGTGTGCGCTCCATGCGATTTCACCAATCACGCATCACGCACCCAAGCCGACTTCGTTTTTTCCTTTATTTGTGGGCGCCAAGCTGACTTGCACGCGTTACTGACCAATCACACGTCGCAACGTTCATCACAACTTTGGTTCGCTCCTCTTGGCGCGAAGAGGGCCCAAGATGTCTGAGCTCGTCCACATAACTAATTACTTCACCCAAGACATCCAAGCTCATCCACACAACCGATTACTTCGTTTACAAAGTGGGTAGAGTGTCCCCCTCACCCGTCTATTTGGTGGCTTCGCTGTGATCGAGTGCACGAGACTGAGGCGCACACTTGACCTTCCTTCTTGAGGTGTTACACATACCCTACATTTACAACAACGAGCAACGAGCATAGGCCTTTTTAGAAGCAGTGATAGACTTACCATAATACTTTTATTATTAGAATATCATTCGATCATTTCTTATAATAAAAAAATCCATTGTCGAAGGACTTGGGAGATCAAGATCGTGCCTCAAGACGCCTCTCTTTACATATGTTGACAAATTTTAAGTAATTTATATTTCTTTTTCTTTTATTTTTTTAATATTATGTAGTTAATATTGATAGTTAAAAAATCCATTGGAAAGGACTGTGAAGATTGAAATTGAAATCGAATCAGAAATCTTGGAAGTCTCAATCAAATTTTAAAGTAATTTTTATTTATTTTTATTTTAGTTTTTTAATGTTATATAATTAATATTTATTATTAAAAAATCTGTTGTACAGCACTCAGGAGATTGAAATTGAAATCGAATCATGTCTTTCTTTTTAAATCAGGGAAGTCTCAATCAAATTTTAATGCAATTCCAAGGTTAAGTGGCAATTTCAGGTTTTTACAATTTTAATTTTAATTATTGTTTTCCTACGATTGTCATAACTATGGCTAATTCGTCATTTCAAGCTTTCAAATTATTAAATACAACTATTTAATATCAAAATTTTAAATTATTAAAAACATTTATTTAATAAAAGATATTTTTAAAACATTAAAAAACATTATGAACCCCACTACTTTAAAATAAATACATATTCAATGTTCACATGGATCCAAGAGTGGATAAATAACTATATTGTTGTGATGTTAGTGAAAACATGACAGTAGTAATCAGACACTAAATTCACACAAAATGTTAGCATTTATTGCTTGATAAGACTATTATGAAGGGAAGGGATTGCAATCTGCAACGCCATCGTCATCCTCCTCGTACTTTAATAATTGAGTTTACTTCGTTGATCGCTTCTATTTATGAATACCTCCGTTCATGTGGCAATTATTTGAATTCATATATCCACACAATGCTCTAAGTAAGCAGAAACCATGATATAATGCCGTAGTGAATGACAGACCATACAAGGCACCGGAACCCTAACACAAATATGGAAGGGAGAAGCAAGACGGAAATGGCAGAAGAGATATGGAAGGGATTATCAGAAGACTTGTTCATTCAAATCTTGGCAAGACTACCCATGAAAAGCATTATGAGGTTTCATGCGGTTTCCAAAAGTTGGAAGAAAATGTTTCAGTCGTTGGAATTCAAACAGTTAGTGTCCACCATAGCCGTCTCTTCTATTCCCGCATTTCTAATTGTTCAGGAAAGGGACGCATATCCCCAACCCTTGCTAGAATATCTGTGGATAAGCACAGAAAGTAG
>ML785264.1:1044008-1065101 GCA_009831015.1 Picea engelmannii
CCCCCAAACTGAATGCTTAAGAGCAATAGAAAATGATAATCCAAAACCAGAATGAATAATAGGTTCACCCCAGCCTCTTACTTATACTTTTCCTTCTAATTCTCTATTGAGTTAGGTTAACTCCCAGGGTTAATCTTCTATTTTTCTATTGAGTTATCTTTTATTCCTTTATCCTTTTCCTTTCTTAAGTCAACTTAAAAATATAACTTTTAACTTCTTGACTTTTCCCCCCTCAGTGTGAGACTATGACCTAGTGGGGGTGCCCAGGCCACTGAGTCTCCTCGTCACCTCTCTAAGAGGTGGGGGACATTACATGCGCCCTTGGTGTGCGTTCCCCTAGGTGGCCTCCTTGGCCCAATTCCTCCCTGTTTAGATGTGGAAGCATCCTGAATTCCATGAGAAGAAGCAGAAACTTGTTGTGCAATACATCAATTGTGATCCACTTTGCCTGTGCTGGAGTTTGGCCTTGGCGGGCTACCAGATATGAAGTGTGGGTATGGTGTCTTGTAGAGCGACTTCGAGTGTCCAGTATAGTGTCTTTGGCCAATGGGAGTTGGAAATCGAGAATGGTGTCCACTGGATGAGTAATGGTGATTGGTTCTTCCAAGAGGGAAGGCTCAAACAACTTTAAGTGATTTACATTAATGACATTGTGGATTCCCAATTGTGGTGGCAGATCCAACATATATGCATTTTCTCCAATCTTGTCGAGTATTGTATATGGACCATATCTGATTGGCAGAAGCTTGTGATGGTGGCCTTTTAAGCGCTTCTTATCCAAGTGTAACTAGACTTGATCCCCTAGTTGAAAGGCCATGAAGGTTTTTTGTTTGTCATGGCGTTGCTTGGCATGATCTTGGGTTGCTTTGAATGGTGATGTGACTGCATTGTGGCGTTTTGAAATTTTTTGGAGAAATCATTGAGTTGACAGTTGTTCCTATTGTTGATGGAAGGTACCTTGAGGATCCCAAGTGAGTGGAATCTCAGTTGGAGATCCTAGTTGGAATCCCAAGCAGACTTGAAAAGTTGAAAATCTTGAAGAAGAACGTGTTGCCTTGTTGTGGCTATGCTGGAGAATGTGTAAGTAATTGTCCCATTGTTTGTTGTGCCCAAAGTGAGTTCGGAGAGCATGCACCAAGACTCTGTTGACAACCTATGTTTGGCCATCCGTTTGAGGATGGAATGCAGTAGAAAACTTGAGGTGGCACCCCAATAGCGCCCATATGGTCTTCCAAAATGTACTGAGGAAGAGAGAATCTATGTCTGAGATGATACTGCTTGGGAGGCGAAAATGGGGCTAGACATGACGAAAATAGAGTTCTGTTGTTTGCGTTGCTGTAGTAGTCTTTGTGCATGGGATAAAAAGTGTCATTTTGTTGAAGCGGCATACCACTACCCATATTGCATCATATTTCTTTTGGGTTGTTGGAATTCCACTTAGGAAGTCCATTGAGATTGACTCCCAAGGCCGAGAAGGAAGCGGCAGTGGTTGATACAACCCATGCTTCGGGTTGGATGGCTTGGATTATGAGCATAAGGCACAAGCTCTGATAAATTTTTCAAATTGAGGCTGCATGGAAGGCCAATGAAAATGACGTTGCAGATGTTGGGTGGTCTTTGTGGTCCCGAAGTTCCCCCCATAGGCTGAAGCATGTGCTTTGCTGATGAGAAAGAGGTGGTATTCTGAGTGTGGAACGCATAGCAAATTCAACTTATATAGCCACCCATCCTGAATAGTGTATTCTAGGAAGGAGGTCTGATTGATCACTGTGGGTCTTTGCAAAGATTCCCAAATCTCTCGAAAGTCGATGTCAGTAGAATATTGATCTTTCCATGTGTCATAAGTAGCACAACATACTTCTAGAATGGAAAGAACTGGAGTGGGAGATCGACTTAGCAAATCAACCATTTTATTAGAAGTGTCTTTCTTGTATCTGATGACTAAGTGAAATTGTTGAATGTAGGAGACCCGTTTAAGGTGCCTTTGTTCCTGAATCTTCGATTGAGAGTTGATGAAAATCAAAGGGTGGTGGTTGGTATGCATAATGGTTTCTTTACCCAACAAATAATGCCTCCATTGTTTGAATGCTTGCACCAGACTATAAATTTCCTTGTCATACGTACTATAATTTTTCTTTGCCTCAGACATGGTTTTAGAGTGGTAAGCAATGGGGTGTCCTCCCTGTTTAAGTACGACACCAATAGCATATTGTGAGGCATCAGACACAATCTCAAAGGGTTGGGAGAGGTCTGGCAGATGTAAAACAGGGGATGAGTAGAGGACATCTTTGAGCTGAACAAAGTGAGTAGTTACTTCTTTGGTCCAGATGAATGTAGAAGAAGTAATTGAGAGTTGATGCAAAGGTCGAGCAAGATTTGAAAAAGATAGAATGAACTTACAATAGAAATTGATGCCACCCAAAAATCTTTTCAAGTCCTTATCTGAAGAAGGTAGAGGCCATTATTTCAATGCTTGGATGCAAGCTAGATCTGGTTGAATACCCTCTGAGCTAACCACAAAGTCGAGATAGGGGACTGAAGTCTGACCAAAATATGATTCCTTCTCTTTGACTTGCAACTTGTGTTCTTGGAGAATTTGGAGAACTTGTTGGACATGTTGCATGTGAGTGTCCCATGTCTGAATGAAGATGAGAATGTCATCTAAGTAGATGACCACAAAGCGACCCAAATGTGCTCTGAAGATGTCATTGATGAGCCTCATGAAAGTGGCTAGAGCATTGGTGAGACCGAAATGCATGAATTTCCACTCAAAAAGACCAAATTTGGTCTTGAACGTTGTTTTCCAAACATCATCTGGGTTCATTCGGACTTGATGGTAGCCGACTGTCAAATCCAATTTAATAAACCACTTATCTCCTTGGAGGGTGTCGAGTAGTTCCTCAATCCGGGGAATGGGGTAACGGTTTTTTATTGTGGCTTTGTTAAAGGCTCGGTAATCAGTGACAAGGCGCATTTATGAGGTATCTCATTTAGGGATGACAAAGGCAACAGAAGCACAGGGAGAAGATGAAGGTTGGATGTGGCCAGAGTTGATGAGGTCGGTCAGTTGTCTTTCCATTTCCTTTGTTTCTGTTGGGGCCAACCGGTAAGTAGGAGTATTAGGTAAGGCGATCTGGGGATGAGATGAATGGAATGGTCAATGTGGCGGGAGGGGGGAAGTCCCTTCGGAGGTTGAAATACCTCTGTGAACTCATAGAGGAGGGGAGTCATAGTTTCAGGAACAGGTTGTGTTGTATTGTTTGGTGTTATTGGGTGCACCAAACAGAGAGAGACACATTGGTTTAAGTGTACATGTGGGATTTGTTCTTTGGTAGAAGGGGGTTTGGTTTTTGTTGCAGTTAAGATATAAGTGTGGCCTTCTTTGGTAATTTTGTACTAGCAGGATTTGGCTAGATAGATAGAATTTCTTTGGGTTTGGTATGGGATACCGAGCATCAAATCTGCACAATCCGGGGGGGAGACATCACAAAGGACAATATCTTTGAATTGGCCTATGGCGAAAGTGACCAGACAATGCTTGGAAACTAGGAGGCGAGGGCCATTCTTTTGGATCCATCCGAGTTGATAGGGTTGCAGATGTGGAGTGGTGACAATATTAAGGCAGTTGACAAGGGCTTGAGACACCAAGTTTTTCTGGCTTCCATTGTCCATAATCAATAAAGCCAAGGCATTTTTGATTTAGCAGTTATGGGTGAAGAGGGGTTGGGTGGATGCGTTCGAATCTTCCTGGGTCATTAGAATCAATGATGGATATACTTCTGTGGGATTGTCCAGATGAAATTCTTCGGTATATTCCACTTGGGAAGGTGCAATGAGCTCAGTGAGTATATTTTTGTTGGTTTTTAGATTTTGGAGGATTCGACAATTTGATGAATTGTGTGAACTAGTTTTGTGGAATGAGCACCAGGGTGTCCTTGTAGTTGTATTGGGTCTGGGGTTTTGAGTCCGAGGAGGTGGAAAGCAGGTTGAGGGATGGGAGATGGATGGTTGAGAGGTGGAGGGGTTGGTGTAAGGGCGAGATTGAGGAATATGACCTCTAGGAGTGACTTTCCTTTCTATAGCCAAATATCTGTGAAATGTTTTATCTAAAGTTGGATTTTCAAACAACTCTACTTCTCGATGGAATTGAATTAATAAGCCAACCACAAATTTTAATATGAGTACCTCTTATGGATATGGAACATGAAGTAAGAGGTGCATCTTGCAGAATAAGTCTATGTAGCCTTGCACTCCTTGTGAAGGGAGTTTTTGAAGTTGGTTCCATTTGATCCATAAGGATTGCACATACCCAGGTGGTTAGAAGTGATTTCTCAAAGCTTTAGAAATTCAAGCCCAGGTTTTGATGGGTTCTGAAGTAGAGGATTTTGGAGCATCCCTAATATCTATCACAAATGTGGTCTTCTCTTGCTCTGTATCCCACCAAGTTTGTGCCAGTCCTTCTAATTGCAAGGTGGCAATATAGAGTTTTCTTTCCTCGGTAAGGCCTGGACATGTATTGAAATAGGTGGATAGGCTACAGATCCAATAATCCACCATTTCACCATTCATTTTCCCAACAAACTTGGGCAGTTGGATTCGAGTGTCCAACCGGAATGGATCTGGATTGTTTTGTTGTTGCATTTTGAGCATCTAATTGAGGATGGAGGCAAGATCTTGGACGGGATTTGATGTGTTGGAATCTGAGTCAACTGCCAAAGGATCTTTGTGTGGAGGCATTGTGAGGCTAGTTGAAGACAAAAATCACCCCTAGGTTGCAATGTTGAACAGAGGACTCTGTTTTGAGAACAGAGGAATCAAAACCCTGAGGCAACAGAGCTTGACCTGGTCTAGAGGGAGAGATCTGTATTGTTTTAGATCTGTGAGCTCCTCTCTGTGGAAATGGAGATGTGGGCACCCCTGGGGCTTATGAAATCTGTGGATCTTATTGCATAAAATGGAAACCCTGGAATAGGAAAACTATGGATTATTTCATGAAAACCCCCAAAACAATTTGGCTCAATCTTCAAGATCAGAATCTTTTCCATGGATCTTGAGGCTTTGATACCAATTGATCTTCCCAAGAAGGTGATCTATAGGAGAAGGTGACCACGCAAGCCATAGCTCGGCTTCTGACCAAATACTCTCCTCAGGGGTGCAAATCTGAACAGGGGCGCACCATTAGTTTGTGTTAGGGTCCTAACCCGCACATAGGTAGAAAAATATATTTGGATGTAATAAAGGTCAATATTAATAAGGTATTTCAATAAAATAGAATAAAGTGGATGTAAGAAGACCTAATAGAAGCTTCCAATTCTAGAAGGATCTTCCTCTAGATGCTTCTTTTTAGTATAAATAGGAGTTGAGGGTATGAGAACCCTAACTTAGATATTATTGTAATAGAGCTCTGCTCAACTGTAGGTTGCCCCCTCAAAGAGGCCTGTGAACATTGCTTTCAGATTCAAAGTTATATTTTTGTTGTTATTCTTACATCATTTCAGTGTTATTGTGGTGAATGCTCTGGTTATATTGTTGTTATTCTGCCATTACTAGCATTTTATTTCTGTTCTACATACATTTTATATCTGGTATATTACAAGTGGTATTAGAGTACTTTCCTTGGAAGAAAGTGTGGGTTAAATTTTTTTTCCAGGGTAGAGACGTATTCCAGCGTCTTTAAGCCACAGAGATCTGTCGTTACGCGCATAAACCCGCGGTTGAGGGATTCATACATGCAGGAAATACGAATGGTACTTAAGCGCACATCTATTGGCCACCCTTGTAACCCCTGTTAGTACCCCTTCGAGTGGTAGCGCATTAGACAACACCTGTGTACGGATCGGCCTAGATTACCTAAAGCCCTCTTTAGATAAACTGATTGGTTGCCTGACTGTTATAGTGTCACCGAGAACAACACTGGGGAAGATACTCTCTAGTACCTGGGTCGTCGGGTAGTATGGCTAAGGGTACGGTCTATTCTCCTTAGTTAGTGCCCTGAGATATCTGGCCGAGTACTATTGTTGGATTCCACACGTATATCAGAGAGCTATAGCACATGGCAAACCCTTGTTTGTAGAACCCTTGAATACCTAACCCTTGGGGACAGAAACATAAAAAAATTAAAACAGACAAGATATATTGCCGCGCAACTGTGTTCGGGTTGCCAAGTAAATACACATTTCTTTCCGGTTAAGCATTTGGGCATTCCCTCTCTGTAGTATTCTTCAAACCGGAGTATAACTCCATTAAAAAAAAAAGTCTAGAAATTTTTTCACCATTATTTCAGACCCATTCCATTGGATTCATCTCTTCACCCTTATCACATTCATCCATATCATTTTTTCGGCAAAGAATATTTTTTACCCTGCCCGCCCGCCCCTTTTTCAGTTCCCCCATCCTCATGGCCCATACTCGTAGCGAAGACTTGGAAGTTTGCTTCAACACCTTGCAATCTAGTTTCATTGAGACCCAACAAGAAGTGAAACAACTCAATGCCAATGTCGCCGCCATCAATACAACCATGCAGTCCTCAATGGGAGAAATCAAACAAGACCTCACCACCCAGTTTGAATCAGTCTTTTCAGCACTCTGCACCAAACTGCATATCCCTACAGATAACTCTTCCTCTTCTTCACCCCCACATACTAAAGGTGACCATTCCTCTCATTTTCATACCTTGCAGAACCATCACTTTCAACGTGACCTACGCCTTCCACGGGTGGATGTGACCAAATTTGATGGCTCAGACCCCACTGGTTGGGTAACCAAAATGGGACATTACTTCTCTTTATAAAACATTACAGATGACTTGGCCAAACTCCGGTATGGTGTTCTCCATCTAGATCAAGAACGTTGGCAATGGTGGCAATGGAGAAAAAATTCTCATCAAGGGTATATTGCTTGGACACAATTTGTGGCAGAGCTTTATGAATGCTTTGACACTGACACCAACCATTTGGGCCATTTGACACAGATGAAACAATTAGGAACAATGGAAGACTTTATAGCTTCCTTTGAGTGCCTGGATTTTAGAACAAAGGGCATGTCTGATGCCTTTTTCTGAGAGTGTTTTATCAGCAGCCTCAAGGATGAAATTCGGACCCATATCCTCATGGCTCGGCTTGAGAGTTGAGTGGAGGCTACCAAAAGAGATAAATAAGCACAATAGGTTGTATCTTCTCAAAACCGCAAACCCTCCTTCATACCTTGCCCTAAACCAGTAAATCCCACTACTCCCTCTGCTCAACTAAAGATCCAAAAATTGACCTGGGATGAAATGGTTGAACGCCAACTCAAATGCCTTTGTTATAACTGTGATGACAAATATTTCCCACGCCACGTGTAAAGAACAAAATCTTTTTATGGCCATCTCCGAGGAGATTTCAAAAGAAGATGAAGAAACTCCCTCTATGTCTGAATCACCTGAATCCACTGACATAACCCCTCCCTTAGACCCTCCCGAAGTAGAACCAGTCATTTCCCTCAATGATCTCACTGGCTTCTCTGCTCCCCAAACCCTCAAACTAATCAGTTACATCAAGCATCGGAAGGTCATCATTCTAGTTGATAGTGGCAGCACCCATAATTTTATTCATTGCCGCATTGCCCAAGAAACTCATTACTACATCCATGCCATCAATAATTTCGAAATCATGATTGTCAATGGTGGTTTCGTGAAATGTGGAGGGCGTTGTGAAAATGTGCGTCTCCAAATTGGTGACTACCACTTGAAATCCCATATGTTTTCTATCGACATGGGAGGTTGTGACATTGTGCTGGGTGCAGACTGGCTAAGGACTTTGGGTCCCATTCTCATGGATTTTAAAGACTTAACCATAAAATTCGACCAGGAGGGCCACCAATATAAGTTCAAAGGCATCACCGTCGGTTCACCTAAGATCATTAGTTCCCATCGCATGGAAAAGCTGCTCAAAAAGGGTCATTCTGGTGTTATCACCCAACTCCATGCCATACAAGAAACAAAGACACCCTCTGTACCGCAAGACCTCAAAGACATCCTTTCTAAACATCAATTGGTCTTTTCCACTCCCCAAGGCCTCCCAAGTTCTCGTGGTGTTCATGATCATTCCATTCCCCTTGTACCGGGAAGCCTTCCTCCCAATATTCGTCCGTATCATCACCCCTTTTCCCCAAAAAATGAAATTGAGAAAATGGTCCAGGAACTCCTTAATGCAGGTGTTATCCTCCCTAGTACGAGCCCCTATTGGTCTCTTGTGGTCAAGGTCCTGAAGAAAGAATGTTCTTGGCGAATGTGTCCTGACTTTCGTGCCCTCAACAAACTTACCATCAAAGACAAATTCCTCATTCATGTCATTGATGACCTCCTAGATGAATTGAGTGGTGCCCAATTCTTCACTAAACTGGATCTTCATTCGGGCTACCACCAAATATGTATGAAAGAGGCAGATATTCCCAAGACTACCTTTAGAACTCATGAGGGACACTATGATTTTTTTGTCATGCCCTTTGGCTTGTGTAATGCCCCCTCCACCTTCCAAAGCCTCATGAATCATGTCCTCCGTCCTTTTCTCCACCATTTTGTCTTAGTTTTCTTTGATGATATCCTCATCTATAAAAAAACCTGGACAGACCATCTTTCTCATGTGGATCAAGTTCTCCATCTACTCTCTTAGCACCAACTTTTCCTGAAACAGTTAAAATGTGCTTTTGGCACCTCAGAAGTAGAATACTTGGGTCATATGGTTGGCAAAGATGGCGTCAGGGTGGATCCTAAAAAGATTGAAGCTATGCAAGACTGGCCTCACCCAAAGACTCTTAAGAGCTTACGTGGATTTCTAGGCTTAACAGGGTATTATCGCAAGTTTGTTAAGAATTATGAGAAGATTGCAGCACCTCTCACTAGTCTCCTAAAAAAGAACTCTTTCACTTGGACTCCAACCGCTGCTCAATCTTTTAAAACCTTAAAGATGGCCATGTGCACCACTCCAGTCCTCACCCTTCCTAATTTCACAAAGACCTTTGTGTTGGAATGTGATGCCTCAGGGAAAGGAATTGGTGTTGTCCTTATGCAAAAGGGCCGACCTTTGGCCTTTACCAGCAAGCAACTATCTAAAATAAATCTGGGAAAATCCATCTATGAAAATGAATTTTTGGCTATTTTGCATGCCATGGATCTGTGGCATCCTTATCTATTGGGGAAACGGTTCCAAATTAAGACAAACCATCAAAGCCTCAAGTATTTTCTGGAACAACGCATTTCCTTCCCAGAACAACAAAAATGGGTGACTAAACTCTTTGGATATGATTATGAGATCATTTATAAGAAAGCAAAAGACAATGTGGTTGCAGATGCACTTTCCTGAAAATATGAAGATGAAGGATACCTTTTTTCTCTTTCATTCATTGTACCAGATTGGCTCTAAGCCATTCGCCAGGAATGGCTACAAGATCCCAAAAGTTCACAGTTGATCCAACAATTGCAGTCCAATGCTCCAGCTTCCCCAAAGTACTCTTGGCTCCATGAGGAACTTCAATACAAAGGTCATTTGTATTTAAGTAAACAATCAAAGCTTAAATCCATGATACTTTTTGAGCTTCATGCTACACCCACATCAGGGCACTCCGGGTTCACCAAAACCTATGACAGGGTCAAACGTTCCTTTTTCTGGGATGGTATGAAACAGGACATTCGTAATTTTGTAGCTGAATGTGATGTGTGTCAACGCAACAAGGGAGAAACAGTGAAATCGTCAGGCACACTACAACCGCTCCCGATTCCACTTGCTATTTGGAAGGATATCTCTATGGATTTTATTACCCGCTTACCAAAATCGGGAAATAAATCCATCATCATGGTGGTTGTTGATCACCTTTTCAAGTATGCTCATTTTTGTGCCCTTCAACACCCATTTACATCCTCCACGGTGGCTCAAATATTCATGGATCAAGTCTTCAAGCTTCATGGCATGTTGCACTCTATTGTTTCTGATCGCGACCCAACTTTCACAAGAAATTTTTGGCAAGAACTGTTCAAGATACAAAGCACAAAATTGCATCTCAGCACAACTTATCATCCCCAAACTGATGGCCAAACGGAAGTTGTCAACAAGTGTTTGGAAACATATTTGAGGTGTTTTGCCTCGGAAAAACAAAATTAGTGGGCTCAATGGTTACCCCTAGATGAATGGTGGTACAACACTTCATACCATACAGCTATACAGATGACTCCTTTTGAAGTGGTATATGGACATAAGCCACCTTTAGTTCTCTCATACTTACTGGGTGCCTCAAATGTCCAGGCGGTTGAACTAACACTTACAGCTCAAGAGGCTATTCTCCGTACCCTCAAAGATAATTTGTTCATAACACAAAATCACATGAAGCAACAAGCAGATCAAGGCTGCTCTGAATGTCAATTTGCAAAAGGGGATCAAGTGTTTCTTCGACTGCAACCTTACAAGCAAACTTCCCTCAAGGTCGAGCATTGTCAGAAGCTAGCACCAAAATTTTATGGTCCTTATACCGTGCTCAAGCGTGTGGGACAAGTCACCTATCAATTAGCGTTGCCTAGCCATTCGAAGCTACATCCTATTTTTCATGTTTCATGCTTAAAGAAGGTGATTGGAGCTAAGTGCCAAATTCAAACCAACCTTCCAGAGTTAGCTGAAAAAGGATCCATTTGACTACAACCAGAAGCCATTTTGGACCAGCGTGAGCGTTGCCTACGTCAGAAAACCATCAAGGAAGTGCTCATTAAGTGGAAATATACAACTCCAGCAGACGCCACTTGGGAACCAACTACCATTCTGCAACAATTTTCTCATCTCAAGCCTTGAGGACAAGGTTGTTTTGAAGGGGGTGGACATGTTAGGGTCCTAACCCGCACATAGGTAGAACAATATATTCGGATGTAATAAATGTCAATATTAATAAGGCCTTTCAATAAAATAGAATAAGGCAGTTGTAAGAAGACCTAATATAAGCTTTTGCTTCCAGAAGGATCTTCCTCTAGATGCTTCTTTTTAGTATAAATAAGAGTCGAGGGTATGAGAACCCTAGCTTGGATATTATTGTAATAGAGCTCTGCTCAACTTGAGGTTGCTCCCTCGAAGAGGCCCGTGAACATTGCTTTCAGATTCAAAGTGTTATTTCTGTTTTTATTCTTATATCATTTCAGTGTTATTGTGGTGAATGTTCTGGTTATATTGTTGTTATTCTGCCATTACTAGCATTTTATTTTTGTTCTGCATACATTTTATATCTGGTATATTACAGTTTGGGTGACCAAGAAAATGGGGATCCAAACCGAGGTGACCCGAGAGTGGCCAAGAGGTGTTGGTGATCTCAAAGTGACCTCCAAGGATTAGTGGGAGAATCCCAGTGCAGCCATGGAAGAGGGCACACTCACTTCATTCCCACAAAGAAGAAACCAGCAAGGGCACAAAACCCAGTTGGTGTGCCCTCCCTTTTGCCTCAGAAAACTCAAAGGAAATGATTTGATCCTTGAGAGAGTGACTAGCTAATGAGATAATCTTGCTCTCAGAGGTGGAAGCATGGAAAACGGAGTCGCCAGGAGGCATCCATGAAGGAAGGCGCACTCGTTATTCTTCAGAAAACCTAAAAATGAAATTGTCGTGAATGTAAAATGCAAACTCAGAAAAGAAAACAACCAAGACACATAGCTTCAAAAGAAAAGGTAAGAATGATTTATTTTAGTCCCGGTTCACCTTATATACCAAGGGAACCATTTATTTTACATATATTTAATTAGTCATCAAAATGTGAAGAAGTGTTGCGCCTAGGTGATTGACTTGTGCGCCCTAGGTGGGTGTTCCCCTAGGTGGCCTCCTTGGCCCAGGGTCTTAACATGATCAAAAAAATATTTTTTTTTTTAGATCATAGATCATCTCCTATAGTGATGCATATAACTCATTTGAGAAATGGTTAAGCCAATAAAAAGTTATAGCAGAAATAAGAGAGGCGTGTATTTTAGGATTTTGATATATGTGAAGACAAAAATAGATTAAAAATAGTAAATAATATAAATTTTTAAAATATATATATATTCAGAATCTGCATAGCCGACTCTATGTATGTTTGTAGTTTCATCAACAATTGAATTGTTTATTCTATAGAAAAATAACGTCAAACACAAAGACATAGAGAGTTATTCACAAAAATTGAGTTTTTTTATCAATTTGTAAACTGAACCACTAGGTTTGTCATCCCAAACCTAAATCCAAGAAAACCAAGTCAACATACATGTTGTCAATCCTGTCCAAAAAAAATTGAATTCAAAAGAATGTGCACGTGTTTTTAAGAGTGTGCACATGCTCTAAGAACGTGCACATGTTCCTAATAGTGTGCACACATTATAGGAACACACATGTGTTCCTAAGAATGCACACATGCTCTTATAATTTATTTGTTCTTTTTCATTCCCCCATCCCTCCCACTCTCTCTCTTTCTTTCTCCTACATATACCCCCCCTCTCTGTCTCCCTCTCTCTCTGTCACACTCCTATACATGGTAAGACTTAGACATCCAGGCAAGACTTAGACATCACAATGCATGGAAAGACCTAGACCTATACCTTTCATTGACATGCCTCAGACTCTCTCTCTCTCTCTTTCTCTCTCTGCCATTATGCTCCCCTCTCTCTTCCATCTCTCTCCCACCCTTTCTCTCTCTCCTTATTGTTATTCTCACTCTCACTCTCTATATGCCCCTCCTCTCTTTATTCCCCCTCTTTGTCTCCCTTTGTATCGCCCCTTCCTCTCACTCTCTCTCTACCCCACCTTGTATGTATCCCTCTACGCTTTCCTTCCTCTCACTATTTCTTTCTCTACCCCGCTCTTTGTCTCCCTCTCCCTCCCTCTCACACTCTCTCTACTCCTTCTCTTTGTCTTTCTCTCCCCCCCTCTCACACTCTCACACACTCTCTCTCCCACTTCTCTCTCTCCCCCTCCTTTCCACTATCTCTCCTCTATCTCTCCTACATCTACCCCTCTCTCCTACATTTACCTCTCTATATTCCTCTCTTTTGTAACATAATCAATTTTTTAACAAATGTTTTAAGTTTCATACAAAATCCAAATTTATATACAAATTTTGGATTAAATCAAATTTTTAATAAAATTTTATTAGTTTCAAATAAAAAATTTAGTAGAACGATTTTATTGTTTTAAATCTTTTATATGATTTTATAGTTATAAACTAATAAGATGCATGTTTTATATAGATCGTTCCCTTCTTTTTTGATCCAATGGTTCACAATTAATTGCAGCCCCTCTGTGTTATTGATGGATAACACAAGGGAGGGTGTCCGCAAAATTGTGTCATGGTTAAACTCCTTTTGATGTGGCATCAATCCGTCGATTTCAGCCCCCAGGATATCTGGTCAGTCTAACCACACTAAAAGCCCCCGTAATCAACCCCTAATCAACACGTGTATGTATGATGACTACAAGCAAAAAATAATTGCATAATGTTGTCAAATTTAATCTCTTCCACGTGTAATCTGAGATAGATAAGGACCTATTCACTGAAAGGTCAAATCTAAGAACACGAAGAAAACTCCATTTAACGTCAAGTTTTGGTGTATGAAATCGTATCACCCATGGAAGATTGATATTTCGCAATAATTCAAGATCATTAATCATGACAAGATGGTGACACATCAAGAATATTCATAGCCAATCAAAATACTACATAAATTATTATTAATTATGAGAAATGATTTTATTCTATAAAAATATCAGTGTGGACCTAGTCATAACAAAATTTTGTAATGTATGTGAAGGAGAGGAGTGTCATATATGCTCTAATTCAAATGTGGTTTCTGATCGATAGCATGATCTTGAGTGAGATTTTTTGGGAAAGAATAATAGTGAATAGTCACTTTTCCTAAGAAATCTTTGTCAATAAAAATGTTAAAGAGACAAATCATGGAGATGGTTCAAATGTTTGAGGAAAGGCTCGACATGCATGAAAATCAATAAATCACACAAATTCTCATTAGGTTATAAAAGGGAGAAAAAGATTCAATGTAGAAGGAGGGTAGGTTAGGATATTTTAGCTGCAGAACCGTGTCTTCTGTATGAATCCCATCGGGCAATTGTAATTTCCTCTAGCATGATGGATTAATTCAAGGATTCGTGGCTCATTCTCAGCAGAGCCTTGTCTTTTTTTTCTTTTTTTTTTAATCTTCTTTGAATTTCCATCGTTGTTCTTCTAATTTAGTCTGCAATTTAAAGTCAAATTTGTATATGATAAAAACATTAATTTGGTACAACCACCACTATTGTTCATTAGATATTGCTTGCAGGTCATTTTATGAGTGTTTTATTGTTGAATTCATTGGTATTCTTAGCACAAACACTCTTTATTTTGTTGGATTCATTTAAATGCCCAAAAGATACATTTTCTTCATCTCGGGTTTACAGAGACTATTTTTTCCCTCTACATTTTATGAGATTTTTGTTTTCTCATCTTCTTCCACCTTCCGCTATAAAAAATTATGCTTTGTTTAGTGAGACTCCATACCCAATGGATTATGTCTCTTATATGAGAGGATTACATTCTCTTTATTTCCATTTTATTGTTATTTTTATCCTTAACACTATCCACCCTGCTTTATGTTGTTTTTGACCCAAATCTGACAATCTGAACATAAATTGTTAGAATCGTTGCTTAGTTACAGTAAACAACCAATTGTTTTAGATCTGATAAGGGAGACCCCTCTAGTCCATGAGCTATCTTGTGACCTTAATATTGGTTTAAATATGTCTTGGCATGGTTTCTAAATAGCGAGAATCTATCTCAAGTTACAACATTCTTTTTGGCGTCATTTTCGGGGACGAAGGTTCAATATTTTCCCTGGGTTTTATCAAGATAAAATATGGTTCTCGAAGGTGAAAAAGAATTAGACACAGACTGTGTTGTTATTCACCTGGCGACTCCATTGTGATTTCAATCAGACTTAAAGACTCCACTGGTAAGCGAGCCCCATTGACAAAAATGAAGAATTGTTTCAAATGATTAGGTACCAAATACAAAGCTTCTTTCAATACATTTTAGATCTTATGTTTGGTAATTTGTTTATACATTTGGAAAATGTTTTCTATTATTTTGTACATTCAGAAGATCATAGCTTCAAAACTTCATCTCTTTCCTTTGAAAAAGAAAACTTGATTTCTTTTGACACTACTAAAGAAAAAAATTATGATTTATTGTTGTCCTATGAAAGTAATGATAAGTCTTTTGTATCTGAGTCCTTTGAGAGCTTTCTTGATGAAAAAGCACAAATTCAAATTATTTTTTAGAATAGTCATTCTTGTACATCAATTGGGAATGAAATTGATGTGACAATCCATTTAATCTCTCATATACTCTCTGATCAACCTGCAAATATTCATCATCGGTATTTGAATAGGTAGAAACCTCTCAAATTTCCATTAGTTCTTCATGATTTACCTCCCAATTTTTTAAATATCTTCCTATATTTAATGGATAAGATGATTTTACAGTAGAAAAGAATATGGCAGCGTTTGAACGTTTCACAAATTGCTTAGACATTCAGTATGAGGATGTTCATTCAGTCTTTAGCAGGACAAGTGAAAATATGGTTTAGAGACTTAACAATTGAATCTATTGCTTCTTGGACTAACGTTTATGATGTTTTCTTGTACAAATGGGCTAATAAAAAATACCATGATCAATACCTCTCTGAGGTTTATACTATAAGAAGAAAGAATGGTGAAAATATTATGAAATTTAACAGAAGATTTGAAAATTTATATTGCAATTTACCTATTGAAATTCGTCATTATGAAGTTGTTTCCAAGGTATACTATGCCTTAGCACATCATCCTAATTTACAATTTTACCTCATAGAAAGGAAAACTTCTACTTTAGAACAAATATTTATAGACACTAAAGAAATTGAAAACAATCTATGGGCTTGTGGGATGTTGTCTGATCAAATAAAGGAAGATCTAAATGTAAAATAACAGAAATAAGAAGATGAACATGAAGAATTGGACCTGCATATTTCGGATTAGAAACAAGTAAATTATTTTGAAACTGATTTTTGATCAATTTCTTGAATGATTTTCATAGTGAGGAAAATGAATTTACTAATTATGAATATAAACAAGAGAGCTTCTATGAGTGTATTCAAGAAAATTTTCAGCATAATCAAAAACAAATTTCTTTATCTTTATATTTAGAGAGCTTGAATATTCTTTAGCATATATATGATAGATATGACTCATAAGTGAAATTTAATAATGAAGATGAGAAAGTCTCTAAAACATCATATTCAACAATTTTTTATGTTGATCGAGTCTATGATGAATATGAGGATTTTGATGAGGAAATAACAACATTTAAAGAAATAACTTTTTCATTATCAAATGTTGAATCACACATATGATAGTGATGATAAGAAAATTGATTATGTTGATTTTGAAAAATAAGTCAACGTATTATCTCCTTCCTCTTCCTCATTTGATGTACACATGGAAGAACCTTATCTTATAAAGAAATAAGATATTGTGCATCAACAATTCAATCTTTGGGAACAAAAGGAGGAAGCTTCTCCAAATTTTCAAGATCATGTTGAAGTCTATTTAAAAGATTTTTCAAATAAAATCAACTCATCATTATTTCACTGTGAGTATAAGGTTTAATTTTATGATGACCCACAAATAGATATGTTGTTTCCTCTAATATTTAAGGACTTAGAGATTAATGTTCATAAACAAACAATACTTGGAGATGTACCAATGGAACACTGTTATCTCATGTACCGATTCATACAGATAATCAAGTACCCATTTCTTATCAGTATGAAGATCCATTAGCAGTCTTCTTGGAGTCATCGGGTAATGAGAGTTTTTCATCATTCTTTCACTATGTATATAAATTACATGGTAAGTTGCCCATCACTTATTTGTTGCAATCATTATTCTTGTTTTTCTTAGTCATTTGCAATAAGAGAGTTTATAATTTAATTAATGAAATGTTTACTTGGCATCATTGGAAGTTTGTTTATACATGACCCAGTTAAGTTCACCTAGATTAAGTAGGAAGCTTGTATATAAATAAAACTTGTAACAATGATGTTACTAAGTAGCCTAGCTTATTTTAAATAAATAAAGACTAAGTCTTTCTTTCTTATTTAATAATAAGAAACTTTATAGAAAGAATAAACCTAGTGAATAGAAGAAATTTAAGCATGTTTTTTTGATAAGTTTGGTGATGATTTTATTTATTTATTTATTTTAAATTGAAAAACTATGTTTAGGATAATCCTTGTAAATTTAACTTTGATATTAGATTATAGATGATAAGCTTTCTCAAGGTTAACCTTTAAACATAAGAATTTTTTTTGAAAATACAAATTTTACCTATAGGAGAAGGTATAGTTTGAACTAAAGGAAAATTAATCTCAGAGTATCCTCAAACATGTAGACAGTCCTACTCTATTTTTAGATCTAAAACATATATCATCCCTTGTGTTTTATAACACATTGATTGCCCCCACTTCAAAATAATAAAGTAAAAAATTAAAAGACAGATGGTGAAAGTAAATTCAAAATTTTGATTGCCCCCATCTTTTCCAAAAGAGACAATGAAAAGAAATTCATAAAATGATTTCCCTCATCTCAAACAAATTACTTAAATGAAGTGGTGAAAGGAAATTCAAATTAGGGTTTGCAGATAATTTATATATCTTAATCTCATTAGGTTTTATCTGAAATAAATATAAATATCCTTGAGTTAAGATAAAATCAGTTAGAAATATGATATTTTAGTTAAATTTAGACTGATTATTTTAGACAATTCTTGGGTAAGTTTTAGTAAGGAATTTTTTTCATTAGCCTTTCTTGAAATTTATTTTCAAGCATGTTTAATCTTTATATATTGACAACCTTATATAAGTTTCAAATTCATGAAAAGAAAGTACTTAGTTTTATAGTATTTTGTGAATAAAATTTTGATTTTAGAGATTAATGACAAAAAATAAAGGAACTTGGTCTGCAGGTTCTTTAATGTATCGCACGAAAACATAATCCCTAGATAGAGCTTGATGTTGTAACATAATTATATTTTTAACAAATGTTTTAAGTTTCAAATAAAATCCAAATTTATATAGGAATTTTGGATTAAATTAAATAAATTTACTTTTTAATAAAATTTTATTAGTTTTGAATAAAAAAATTAGTAGAACGATTTTATTATTTTAAAGTTTTTATATGATTTTTTAGTTATAAACTAATAAGATGCATGCTTTATGCAGATCGTTCCCTCCCTTTTTGATCCAATGGTTCATAATTAATTGTGGCCCCTCTACGTGCTCGATGGATAACAAAAGGGAGGGGTGCTGCAAAAATCTATCATGGTTAAAATCCTTTTGACGTGGAATCCATTTGTTGATTTCAGCCCCCAGGATATGTGGTTATTTTAACCACACTCAAACCTCCCACAATCAATGCTTAATCAACACATGCTTGGATGATGACTGCAAGAAGAAAATAATTGCATAATTCCGCCAAAGTTAATCTCTTCCACGTGTAATTTGATATGGCTAAGGACTTGTTCAGTGAAAGGTCAAATCTAAGCACATGAAGAAAACTCCAGTTAACATCAAGTTGTGGTGTATGAAATATTATCACCCATAGAAGATAGAGATTTCACAATAATTGAAGATCGTTAATCATGACAAGATGACGATGCATGTACTTTCATCCGTGACACATCAATAATCATCATATCCAATCAAAATACTACATAAATGATTATTAGTTATGAGAAACTATTTTATTCTATAAAAAAAATCAGTTTGGAGTTGGTCCTAACAAAATTTCATAATGTATGCGAAGGAGAGGAGAGGAGTGTTCATATATGTTCTAATACAAATATGGTTTCTGATCGGTAACATGATCTTGACTGAGATTTCTTGGGAAAGAATAATATTGAATAGTCACTTTTCTTCAGAAATATCTGTCAAGAAAGTTTTTAAAGAGACGGATCATGGAGATGATTCAATTTTTTGAGGAAAGGCTCTTTATGTATGAAAATGGGGAAATCACACAAATTCTCATTGGGTTATAAAAGGGAGAAAAAATTTCAATGTAGAGGGGGTGTAGGTTAGGATATTTTAGTTGCACGATTGTGTCTTTTGTATGAAGCCCATGGGGTAATTGTAATTTCCTCTAGCATGATGGATTAATTCAAGGATTCATGGCTCATTCTCAACAGAGCCTTGTCTTTTCTTTCATCTTTTTGTTTTAAGCTTCTTTAAATTTCCATATTTGTTCTTCTAATTTAGTTTGCAATTTAAATTCAAATGTGTATATGAAAAAAACATTGATTTGGTACAACCACCACTATTGTTCATTAGAGATTGATTGCAGGTCATTTTCTCAGTGTTTTACTATTGAATTCGTTGTTATGCTCGGCCCAGACAATCTTCATTTTGTTGGACTCATTTAAATTCCCAACATATACATTTCTTCATCTCAGGTTTATAAAGACCGTTTTTTCCCTCTACATTTTCTCATATTTTTGTTTTATCATTTTCTTCCACCTTCCATTATCAACAATTATGCTATGTTCAGTGAGACTCCATACCCAATGGATTAAGCCTCTAATCTGAGAGGATTACAATATCTTTATTTCCAGTTTACTCTTATTTTTATCCTTAACCATGTCTACCCCGTTTTATGTTGTTTGTTACCCAAATCTGGAAATTTGAGCTTAAATTGTTAGAATTGTTTCTTAGTGACAGTAAGTAGCCAATTGTTCTAGATCTTATGAGGTATCCCCTTCTGGTCCAAGAGCCATATTTTGACATGAATACTGGTTTAAAGATGTTTTTTCATGGTTTCTAAACAACCAGAAGCTATCAAGTTACAACACTCTCTCTCCCTCTCACACTATCACACACTCTCTCTACTTCCCTTCTATGCCTTACTCTCTCTCCCTACCACACTCTCTCACACACACTTTCTAGACCCCCTATATGCCTTCCTCTCTCTCCCTCCCACACTCTAACACACTCACTCTCTACCTCCCCTCTTTTTCTTCCTCTCTCTCCCTCCCACACTATCGCACACACTCTTTCTATCCCCCCTCTACGTCTTCCTCTCTCTCCTTCCCACACTCTCACACACTCACTCTCTACCTACCCTCTTTTTCTTCCTATCTCTCCCTCTCACACTTTCACAAACTAACAATTTTGGTATATTGCAAGGCAAGGCATGGTAAGGCAAGAAATTCCCTTGACCTAGACCCAACAAAGCATGTCAATACCTAGACCTAGACCTAGACTTAGACCATGACCTAGACCTATACCTTTCCTTGCCATGTCTCACACTATCACATCCACTACCTCTCTATATCCCCCCTCTTTGATGGTCTCCCTCCCTTCCTCCCTCTCTCTCCCTCTCTCTCTCTCTCTCTTTCTCTCTCTCCTCCTCCTTCTCTCTTACTCTCTCTCTATATCTCTCCCCCTCCCTCCCCTTATACTCCCCCTCTCTCTCCCACCTCTCCTTATTCTTAGTCTCAATCTCACTCACTCTCTCTCTCTTCCCCTCTTTCTCTCTTTCTCATTCTACCTCCCTCTCTATCTCTCTCCATCTCACTCTTGACCTCTCTTCTGATCTTCGTGGCTCTCTCCCTCCCTTCCCTTCTTTCCCTCCTTCCTCTCTCTCTACCATATCCCTCTATCTATCCATATCACTCTCAATCTCTCTTCTACTCTTGTTGGGTCTTTTCATCCCTCCCCTTATCTACCTCTACCCCTCTCTCTCACTTTCATCTACTCCCTTCTCCCTCTCACTTTGTATCCCCCTCCATTTCTTTCTCACTATATCCCCCTCCCTCTCCCCCCATTTCTCTCTTCATGTCTCTCTACCCCCCCATTCCCTCTATCTCCCCCACCCTCTCTCTATCTCATAAATCTACCCCTCTCTCCCCCACTCTTCCCCCCTTTCTCTCTTTACCTCTATCTACCCCCTTTCCCTCCCTCTCTCCCCCTTCTTCACGCTCTCTCTCTCTCTACCCCGTCTCTTTGTCTCCCTCTTCGTCGCTCTCACACACTCAAAC
>ML785264.1:1066819-1079399 GCA_009831015.1 Picea engelmannii
AGGATTCAAAAAGGAAAAGATGATAATTCCATTATAAGAAATATCATACCAAGTTGTATGAATATATAATAGAGAAGTCAAATTTCTATTCATACAAATGAACAAGAAACTAGCCATAATGGAAGCAAAGGTAGGCAATATGATGAACAAGAAATCAACGATAATTCTTTTTCAAAATGTGTTAGTAGATCATTTTAAATATTATGAATTAAGGACTTTCAGCATGAGTTTTTCATGTGCCTCTACCACTCCTTTAACGGTTGGGGGATTGACGATATCTTTGTAATGTGATCATTTCTTTTATTAACATAAACATGATTTTCAAGAAAAAAAATTCAAGTACCCATAACATTTAGCCCTTGTTAAATTCAACTACAATAGAAGGGACTATAACTTATACTAATGCAACAAACTCTGTGAAACCATAGGATTTTTCACCATAATCTAAATCCCCTAATTCCTAAACAAGAAATAATGAGACTAGTATTATATTAAAATGGCATAATTCTATATCTCCAATTGTAAGGTTTCTCATGACACCCACCAAGCATGCACGCTCCTTGGGAATATTCGATGATAGAATGGATGAAAAGCACAAAGAGGAAATGATCGGTTGAGAGAACGAAGATGTTTGGGTGTGAGCAAGGGCACATTGGGGTGCATGATGGTGAAGTGCAACACCAAGGGGGCACACAACTTACTTTCCTTAGAATGATTGATAGAGACTTGGGTTGTGGTTGGGAAAGGGAGGGGCAACTTGGGAGCATGCCAAAGGATTGGGCTCATATGCTCTTGGAAACATGGGTGCATCGGATAGGTTGGACAACCCCATCGACACACTTAAGAGGAGTCATGATGATCAACATAAGAGACCACACAAGGAAAGGGGAACTCACCCAAGGATGGGGTGCGTTGGCCCAATAGACGAACGGTTGATGGGCACATGGATTTGGATGGGTGAATCGGGTCCACGAAGGGGCACGACGAGTCGGTTGAGTGTGGGTTCACGAAGGGGCATGACGCACGCAAGAGACATGATGTTTCACACAAGTGACCCTTGGAGTCCATATAAAAGCAAGGGTGCACAAACAAAGAAGGCATAGAGCATTTTTGGCAAGAGATTTGGAGAACAAGTCTAAGGAAACAAACTGAGGTAGAGTTTCCAATATGGAAGACAAGTAGACAAGAGTTGGACACTTAGGGAGGTTTTGGGGAAGTCCAGAAATGAAGGTCTATGGAGGCATGTGTGAGGCAGAACCAAAATCTATGCTAGTTTGGTGAAATTACAAAGGGGCGCCAAGTCTGCAATTATGGGCACATCTGAGGTGCACCGCAGTAGGTTATAGAGACAATTATGACAGAGACTTTTGGTGTGAGGGATTTGTTCATTGGTGTTTTTGTGAGGTGAGGCGAGTTTTGTGGCTTGGACGGATTTGTAGACTGAGCTGGTAGTGCACATATTGTAAATTTTTCGCAATAACAAATACTTAACCGACTAATAGGCATGGTTTGTGTTGGCACACAAAGAATTCTCCAAACGGAGAATTCTTGGTGTGCCAAGAAACCAAGTAAAAACCGTTGCGACGTCACATGCCCTTAGGAGATGAACGATCACAAGATCTGATCAGGTGTCCTGTGGGGTCATGACACCACCGATGTCAAGATGAAATATAATAAGTTATTAATTAATGACAAAATAACTATATTGGGTTTTTAAAACAAAATGTAATTAAACCCTAGAAATACTATTAAAGGAAAGAAACATAACAAACATTTTAGGGATGATGATAAAAATCTAAAGCCAAAATTATGGTGTTTGTTCAGAGCCCACTAGGTTATTGAAGGATGTAGTAGATAAATCAAACACCTTAAAACAGAGTAATAAATTAATGCTTACTACAAACCTTCTAATAATGCATCTAGTGATGTAGGGGACACAAAATCCTTAAAACTCATGCTCTTTATAAAGAGGTTTATAAACACAAAGCAAATAAGAACACAAAATCAAAAAAAAATTCACTAAAATACTGAAAAAAAATTGATGATGAAAAAATTTACCTACAATCAAATGAGTTTTTGTAATTGTTTCAATCACATTTGAAAACCATCCACAACTCCTCGCTACTTACACGAAGATAACTCACATTCAACATAAATACTCTTTAACCATTAAAATGTTCCATATATTTCAAGCGCTTGTCCATGCCACTTACAACAACCCACCTATGCCCTCGTTGCCTATTCTAAAAACTTTTTGATATTCATCATTTTCTAAAATGCATAACCCTGTAAAGAGTATGCAATCCATATAAAACATGTGTAAGAAACTCGATGTAAGAAACTCGAGGGAATAGAAGTCATGCAGCTCAAAATAGTATGAAGGCCACCCATCCTATCAAATACAACCTTCTACCACGTGTGCTTAGAGGTCACCCACCCTACAGCCCTCTACCACGTGTGCTTGGAGGCCACCCACCCTACAGTGCACACATTCTACTAATTATGAACCTTATTTATGGGCTTTAAAAACCTGGCCACCTCAACTAATTTTGAAATACGTTCTTTCTTATTTTAATTTTTATTTTCTCACAAATACACTTGAAATATGTCATTTCTTAATTTTTATTGCGTCTTACCGTGGGTCTATAGCTGGTTTTTATTTTGTGACAAATGCACTTGCAATGTAAGGGATTTAAGTGGGATTTATTTCTCATCCACCAATTACAAAATTAATTTCTGAAATTTTAAATTTGCAAAAAATATTTAAAATTTTTAAAATATTATGTTATTGATTTTTTTTTTTAAATTCTCTTCCACAACACTATTCATGATCATGAAAACGGAACTATCTTTCAAAATAACATTCACAAAGAAAATTCTCCTTTACTATGTCATTCCCACTCCCTGAAACTTAACTTCCCCAAACAATTGTCTTCTAAGTATGTCATGCAATCTCCCAACCAATCGCTTCTTGAGTGAATTGAATGCCATATCTAACCTCTCTGGTTGTTTAAACAAATTGGCATTATACATAATACCTAGGGAGAAAGTCTTCAATGCCAACTTCCTTTGTATTTAAATCCTTCGGTAACGTGATTATGTAGAGATATTGTAATTTTTAATTTTTTTTATAACAATTAGAATGCCTCCGGCAAGGATTTATGTATCGTGTGCTTACGAAAAAATTGAATGTTTAAAATTTAAAAATAAAAAATAAATGTTTAAAATTTAAAAGTTTATTTCTTTTATTATGAAAAACTAATAAATGAAAAATATGCTCAGTATTTTGACATAAATGAAATATAATCTAATATAATGTACTTTTAAATGAATTCTCCGAAAAGACAATTGTAAAGTCCTTAGAATTTATGTAGAATCTATAGTCATAAATATCTATTAATTTTTATTAATGTTCAAAATTTTAGTTATTAAAAATGGAGTAGGTTAATTTGGAAGCAATCTTCTTTTTCTAGTTAAGTTTCCGTTTTTGTGGTGTCATTTTAAATTTTGAGTCAATCCAAAACTTTGGTCGATTTTTTGAGTATTGGGTTAATTTAAAATGGGGCAAAACCCCTAAGATAAGATTTTAAAATACATGAAACTTTGATCTATGAAAAACTCAAACTACCCTGAAAATCTAACAGTATTCAGGCCCATATTTTCTCTGAAAATCTAACAGAATTCAGACTCATTTTTTCATATATTTACTCCCAAACTACCCTAAAAATCTAACCGTATTCAGACCCATATTTTCTCTGAAAATCTAACAGGATTTCGAACCATTTTTTTTAATATCTTTACTCCCAGGTTACCCTACTCCATTAAAAACTCTTCATATATAATGAAGAGGACCCTTTGCAAATAAATAAAAATATTAGCAATTTAAAAGCGTACACTTGGACTGATACCGTAAATAAATATGCAATTATGGCGTTATTCATATCACGACCAAAATCTCACTAACACCTTCAACTCAAATACTAATTAATCAGTGGTCAATATCATTACTAAAAGAGAATTTACTTCGTTATCCTTTTTCATAGGTGATAGTTTCGATGAATTTGCAAATAACACTTAACTCTCTACGTGATATCGCCGTCAACGTACATTTTTTAACTCAGCTTTTAATTACTCTACGTACATATAATCTTGGCCTAAAGCATGTCTAGCGGCGTTAATTATCCGCTATACAAGAGACTTTCTTCCCGGACTTGCATATATAGCAGTATCTCATCTGTGCGATTTCTAATAACTGTCCAGTACTAACATGGAAGGGAGTAGCGAGATGAAAATGGCAGAAGATACATTGCAGAGACTAACGGAATATTTGTTACTTTAAATTTTGGCAAGAGTACCCCTGAAAAGCATCATGAGGTTTCGTGCAGTTTGCAAAAGGTGGAAGGAAATGTTTAATTCTTTAGAATTCAGACGGTTAATGTCCACCTTAGCGGTTTCTACTACTCCGGCCTTTTTCCTTGTTAGAAAATTGCAACCTTCTCGGTTCATTAGCACAGAAAGTAGCTACAAATTTCAGTCTGTTCTGGATTTTCTTCGAAGCCCTGTTGTCGTTGTGGCCGGTTGCAAGAGCTTACTTTGTTGTTGTGGAGAATATGGAATTTACATATGCAGTGCTGTGACCAAAACCTGGATAGAACTGCCTGAGCGTCCTGAACTTAAACATAGAATATTGGATTTCATTTCTCTAGCTTTCGATACGTGCGCCACATGGTGTACTCTCATCATGGGAAATAATTCTACAGTAGACAACGATACAGTGGTTGATATGTACGATTCCAAGACTGATAAATGGACTCAATTGGAGATACCTGCAGGCGATTTAATTCGGCCTCGAAGAGAAGGGAGAAGTTTAGGATTATATATGTTAAATGGCTTACGGTCGTACTTTAGTTTAAGCGACTTCTTAATTTTACTGACTTACAGTGCTCAATACTTGTACATTCTGTAATCTAATAGAGTAGTAGATCTAACATCCATAATCTGAATGCATGGTTTCACACGACATAATAACACATTAGGGTTGTTGAATTAGTGTACTTCTTCAAAATGTCTAAAAATTTGGGGATTCCATAAGTCAGTAATGAGAAGACTCCCAATAATATAGATTGTAACGGTTATGGCGGATGCAGTTCAAGTAATGCTCTGATATTCGAGACATCCCGAAAGAAGGAGGTGGAGACTATGGAACTGTACCATTCAACATATCTGAATTTTTAGAATTCACTACTGAGCATGGCAGCGAGAACGATACTGGCATTTTATAAATTGATTCTCACTGTTGTGTTGTTGCCAATCAAGGTTAGAATCTGGGAGGTTGTGTCGAGCCGATGCAATAGGTTTGAATCTCAGAAAAATAAGGCATTCAGATGATTCTTATAGAGTGTGAGTTTAGATACTCAGTAGAATAAGGCATTCATTGAATGATTTTTGTAGAGTCAGAGTTTAGATAACAGAGTACAAACGATTGCTCATTTGATTAGTTTTACGTAGTGAAAGGTTCCATGTACACAAAATCCAAACATTTCTCTTGATTTGTCGGCCGTCGATGCCACCTTTCCTCTGCATGGGAGAGAAATTTAACTCTGAAATTGTGTTTGATTGCTGAGATTGTATGAATTCTAATATAATTGGCTTGGATCACGAGTTTGGACTGAACTGAAAGTAGCTACGAGGGACATTTCTTAAAAGTGTATATAGACATCAATGCCATAAATGGATTGGGACTTTGAAATCGTTTGGATATTGAGTATTAATATGTTCGTAAATATTTTGATTGCACATTCATTGATGTTTGAGGAGATTACAGAGAGATGTCTCCTTTTGCTATTATTGTATTCTAATGAATTAATATGCTTGATTGCGTCGATGGGGCAATTCTAATTTGTGCTTAATTTGTAAGCCATTGAGAACAATCAAGGAATTTATAGATTGATTAATGGTTACTATGATGGCAGAGACTGTCTCGGGTTTTTGTAGATGTTTCCAGTCTCAATGCTAGAGTTAAGTGTGTTGGAAATGTGAGTCCACATATAAATTGCAGAGAATCATATAAATTGAGTACAAAATAATTGCTGAAAATATTAAAACAAAATAGCAAAATCACATTTAACAAGAGAGAAATATCCATTGTTGGTATTTTTATTTAATCACATTCAACAAGACAGAAATTACAGAAATTTTAGGTTGTAAAACTTTGACAATGTGTGTCAAGGAAACATCCTTGGGTACAAGGTATTGATATTTTTATTGTTCAGAGATAAAAGATTACAAAAGCACGATTACAAAACTTGTCCATTTAGACTTGAGTATATATGTGTGGAACTTTTGCTTCTTACAAAACCCAAATTAAGGATGTATATATGTCAAACTTTTGGTACCACAACTTTGGTTGTTTCTTAAAACCATAACGGGATCTTTTTAATTTGCACACTAGCTCTTTCTTACCTTTTACTACAAATCTTTTAGGTTGTTTTATGTAGATTTCTTCTTCTAATGAAAGTTAATTTTTCAATAGGAGAAAAATCTCACCGAAGTCGACCCCTTCGATTTGGGAATATCCTTTTGCTACTAGTCGAACTTTGAATTTCTCAACTTGACCTGCTGCGTTCATCTTTTTTCTTGAATACCCACTCGCTACTAATGAGATTTCTTCCACTAGGTTACTTGACCAAATCCCACCTTAGATTCTTGTGTAAGGATTCCATCTCTTCGACCATGGAATCATTTCAACATTTCGAATTGGGCTCTTCGTTAGTGGTAGTTAACACAAATGTGAAATGGAAGTCGGGCACACTGTACCTTTGCGGCGCTGGTTTTTTACTCTTTCAGACCTCCTTACAACTGAGATTGGTTGTTCCACCTCTTCATTTGATTCAACGAACTTATTTGAATCATCTTCTTCATTCATCAGTTCAAACCTTACCTTTTGTGGATCTTTCTTTGTTTGAACCACTTCAAACTCGAACTTACCTCTTACTTCTTTGAAGACCACATCTCGACCATACATGTTGTTCTCACTGACACATGATCCCAGATCTTATATATTTTCATTCTTTTTTTGTATCCAATGAAAATACACTTGACTACCTTCTTTTCCAACTTGCTCCTCTTTTTCTTTGGAACATGCACAAATGCATCACGACCAAATACTTTGAAATGTGAAAGAAAATGCTTCTTTCAAAACCATACCTCATGCGGATTGATGAAGAAGATATATTGACCATAGAAGTTGTAGTGTCGATTGTCTCTGCCTAGACTTCTTATGCGAGCACAACACCACTAAGCATGCTCCTTGTCTTGTACATCAATGTTATGTTCATTTTTTTGGAAACTCCATTTTGTTGTGGAGTATATGGTGTGGTATTTTGGCATGCTATGTCACATTGCTTGCAAAACTACTCAAAATCATTTCCAGAGAATTCACCACAATTATTAGTTCTCATCACTTTGATCTTCTTATTTGTCCAGTTTTCTACAAGAGATTTAAACTTTTTGAATTTCTGGAAAACCTCTCACTTCTTCCTCATGAAATATATTCATGTATTTCTAGAAAATTCATCTATGAAGGAGACATAATATAGGGATCCACTAAGTGAAAGTACTATTATAGGGCCAAGTACATCACTATGAACCAATTCTATAATCTCCTTTGCCCTTGTTGTTCCATATGAGAACCTTACCCAATTTTTTTCCATATATGCAATGTTCACAAAAAATGACTTCTAAATTACATTCAGGAAAAACTTCGACCATATTTTTATTGTACATAGCTTGAAGTCATTTTTCTCCAATGTGTCTCATTCTCTAGTTCCATAACATGATCGGATCGACTTGACGAATACTTGTCGAGGTAGTTTGAATTGACTCAGATCGATTCAAAGTCAAGTTGATTTCTGGAACAACTATGTTGTTGCATCCAATCGGGTCTACATTCCCCAACAGCTTGTATAGGGTTCCAATCTGAACTCTTTTCATTAAGACCATCGCACCCCTAACCATTGGGTTCTACTCCTCCCATCATATAGTATTAGTCGGACTCTTCCTCATCAAACAATTTTGGTTGTCAGGTCATCCCCCAAAAACACATCTCCTCTTTCATATCTCTCATATTCGCAGAACCATTCTATTTGAGGTGTCATATGATAGGATTCTCTTGAATCGATCAACCAAACATTTTGATTTGACTGTGTACTAGTCGACGTTAAATACGCACTTCCACCCTTATGTGGAGTAGTATTTCTCTGAGTGAACTATTTTTCATTAGATCTTGTACTGAATTCTATGTCCTTCGACTTTTAGTCTTTTTTATTATTTCCATATTTACCATATTTCCAACTTATTTTCGTCGACTGAACCATGGATTTATATCTACCCTTAGACTTAGACTTTCTATCAGAGGATTTGTCTTTACCAAATCATTTTACTTCTCACCATTAAAACATATTTGGTCAATCCTTCTATGTTCTTCTGTCTCATTTATTTTGACAATAGAGATGCAACCATGTACTCTAGCATTAATGTGGTTGAATTACTCCCTATAGTCATGACTAATCTATCCTATGAGATGGGAAAATAACATAATAGGCTAATACATTTCTCCTCCGTAGTGATTTTGATATCTATAGGCGATCATTGACTTAGAGTGTTGAACACATTTAAATGCTCAATGATCGAACTACCATCACTCATCCTCAAAAGATACAGTTTATTTCTAAGGAACGACTTGTTTACCAGTGATTTCTACTGGTACAAGCTCCCCAAATTGCCCCACAATTTCTTGGTTGAGTTTTCACCTCAGATATTGAACGACACAAACTTTGCAAGACATAGTCGAAGCATACTTCATTCCCTTCTTTCGAGTTTCTCTGATTCTTCCCTCGACATACCTATCAGAATGGTATATTTACAGAGTTTTTTCCATTATTCTTAATTTAAAAGGAAATCTTCAATTTTGAGCTTCCAAAGCTCAAAATTCTGGCCATTGAATTTTTCGATCTCTATTCTCGAAACAATTTCCATTTTTTTAAGCACAACTTCAAAGATATATGATTTACGACTCTTACTAGACCTAAGGTTTAGCTTAGATCCAAGATTGTCAAATCAAGCTCTGATACCACATGTTATAAAATATACTTCCATGCTTAACCTAATAGAAGAAAGGGAGACATATTTAAGCTAGAAAATAAATGACAAAGAAAAACAAAGAGATTTTACCTTAGAAACCCAAATGAAAAAGCCATCATTCCTTGATAATTTTACTCTCTTGTTTTTTTATTCAGTGAGAATAAAATTTACATGTCTTACATTGGTTTACACTTAAGACACAATCTATACCATACCTTCTTGTTTTATACAAGAACAACCTTTGAGCTAATTCATTTTACATTTTCATGATCAACAACATTCTGCTAAAGATAAGCATGGATATCAACTAACACATACACAAACTAGCGATTAAATTCTAAATTATTATATCACACTTTATTTATAGGATTTACAATAGACATAACCCTAAATAAAGACGTCCAAAAACGGTTACATATCCATGCAGATCATTGGCTATAAATCCTACAAATTTTGGGATTCGATTATAGTCAACTACTAGTCAGATTACCAGTCAACTACCTGTGGACCTACATTTGGTCTTTAGTCGGTTTCCACATGACCTCATGTTTACCTCTTGTTGGTTGACATCTCATCTTGTTGTCGATCACTTCGACTCCAAATTTTCTCGGTCGATCGCTTCGAACTTTGACTTTCTCTCTCAGTTGATCCACCTCGACTAGAATTTCACTGCAAAAAATATAACAACCCAACAATACAAATATTTGAGTGCAAATTATGGAAGATATTGTTGTTATTTGACATTGTCTAGTCCCTCTCGAGATGGAGAGTTGTCCATGTTGTGTATTGATCATCATAGTTTCCAACAAGGTAGAATTCCTCCTTGAGGGCATCCACAAAATCCACCCAAGTGGGTTTTGTCCTAAATGTTGTAGATTCATCTCCATCATGGCTCTCCCAGTAACCTTTCCAATTTTGCATGGGGAAGGACCTTAAGTAGTGCAAAAGTGATATTTTCGATGTTCAATTTTTTTTTAATAGAGTAATATCCCTCTAACATATCTAACCATTTATCGAAAGCATGTCCATCTGTATTTCCTTCAAATAAATAAATTTTGAAGTTAACTTGTACCTTGAAGGGTTTCGTACCTCTGAAATGGTTGCCTATTGAATATGTATTGGTTTCTGTTGTTAGTTGTTGAAGGATTTGGGAGAAATTTTCCATCATCTCATTGCTCTGTCGCATAAGGGTTTTTTCAAGAAAATTTTTGATAGGATCTCCTTCTCCATCATATCTCTTTTCATCCACCACGGGAATCTATTTTGGCCGGAAAGAGTGGTTTTTCCCAAAAAAAATAGTTTTAGACCCAACTCTCTATACCTTGACCTCGTCAGGGACATGAATTGAGAAACAACAAAGAGCAGATTTCTTTGATACCATTGATTTGGATTGTATAGGGGAGGAAATTAAAGGAAAAAATATGAATGGAAGCACACTAATAAAAAAATATTGTAGGGATCACATTACTATAGTGAGAATTAAATTCTATTAACAAATGAAATAGCATAAGACCATGAAATGAAAAGCAATACAAACTAGCTAGAATGGTGGTAGCGTATCTCCGGAGAGAGAGGTGTTAGCTACGCTCATTCACAAGAATATATTACAAGACGTTGAAATGATCTTTTAACATAAAGTAATAAATGTTAAGAGGCAAAAATTGTAAAGATACAAAACCCTAACCCTGGGAGACGAAGCGCCAAAAGGGTTGTGGGCCTCAAGGTGGCTAGTTGAAACATCAACTTCCTGGGGGCATAAATTTTTCATACAATCTTTGTTTGGGGCGCATATTATCTTGTTGGAAATATCTAAATGAGAAGTAAAATTGTCGGGCTTAGGAATGTGATGCCAACGTTACACCTTGAATGACCAAAAAACATCATTTAAGGTATCAAAATGGCCCTAGAAGTTTAGGACCTAAAAAAATTTAGATAAAAAAACTACCAAGATGAAAAATTATGTTGATTCAGTGGAAGAGGTGGGTGGCCACTGATGTCCACCTGGATCATACTCATTATTTCACTATCATTTCTGAATTCTCCATCCTTTATGTCTTATTCAAACTAACTTCTAAATTTATTTTGCATCTTGTTGAAATCGAAGTAATGGAATCAATAAAATATTCACTATTTGATGATAGCAATTGATGTATATATTGTTGTTTGGTGCTAGTCTTCTCTTATGGAAAACCAACAATATATTCTATATAGTTTGTTTTGCATTGAGTTGTATAAAAATCTTTATATCGCCTCTCTCATATGTAGTTTTTGGCTCCACTCTTAAATCAGTGATATGGACACTCGAACCAAGTGAAAACTGAGGTAGGAGGTTGTTTTCAATGTTGACAATAATAGTTAATTTTCTATTTATTCATTTTCTCTAGCATCCAAATATGCTAATTTTAATTCACTTTCTAGGAAAGAAGCATACCCTATTATTGAGACCTCAACACACCCTAAATTTTTTATGAATTTTTTTATACCACTTCATTTTTATTTTATTTTTATTTTATTTTGTCATTTTCAAAAATTTTCCTTTTCAACTCTCATGAAAATTTTACTCTAAATAAATTCTTTGTTTTTTGGGTTTTGATTCTCTAATAAAATTTAAAAAATTCTAAGTCAAAAACTTCAAAAATAACCTTCCAATTTGTGCATTGGAGTAAAATTTTCACTTTTATTGTAGTTGAAACTCCACTTTATTGGATTTTTTTATCGGAGGAGTGCATTAACTTTGATTTACTTGAAAATTGAAAGCGTCCTTCAAAAAAAATTTGTAGAGTCAAACTCTGGTTTTGATTGGAGTGGAAAAGAAAATTAATCACAAGTTTTTCCCGATGGCTTTTAGTTATCAGAGAGTGCACACACTTTGATTTATTTGAAAGTTGAAATCTCTCATAAATTTAACCTTTGGTTTTTAAAAACATCAAGATTATCCTCAAACTTTCCACTAAATTCATATTTCACTTTTCCTTTTTCTTAAAGTTTTTTCTATCTCCAAACATCAAGGTTATCCTCAAACTTTCCACTAAATTCATATTTCACATTCATATTTCACTTTTCCTTAAAGTTTTTTCTATCTCCAAATAAACCTTTTTGTCACTCTGCATATTTTATAAAGTCTACATTATCTTAAGATTTTTGATATAGTAAACCTTTTTGTCACTCTGCATATTTTATGAAAGCCTACATTATCTTAAGATTTTTTTATAGAGGATAAATACATCGGTCATATAGATATTTTAACTTATGAACTAAAAGTACTTGGGTCACATGGTTTTGAATGAAATGGAAATGCAAAAACATAAGAGGTCACTTATAGAAGATGTACTTCTTAACATTGCATTCCACGATAGATAATTCATACAAAGTTAGTTATTTATTTCCTTTTACTTTTACCAGATAACAAACATTTTATTTATGTTCTTCTTTATATTGG
>ML785264.1:1079489-1095635 GCA_009831015.1 Picea engelmannii
GTACCATACTTATCAATTTTAGGAACTTCCATATTTAAGTCTTTCTCTATATTGGGCATGTCATCTTTATATATATATTGTTGTTTGGTATCATATTTATCAATTTTAGGAACTTCCATGTTTAAGTCTTTCTTTGAGATGAAAATCTTGGTTTTTGATTAAATTTGGAAAGCAGCTCAGACCGTATTATGAGAATATGCAAAATTAACAAAATACTTTCTTTTATACACAAGTATGGCAAACAAAACTGTCACTTTGAATGATATAACTAGAAAGTTGAAGGGTCAATAGCTTCAATTGCATATTCTAGCTTTGCTTTTAGCAACACACCTATTTAGGGTAGACAACTATATCGATGTAATTAGAGGTTGAACAACTATATCAATGTAATCAAATATAGTGGAGAAGATAATATATTAACATGCAATTTGTATCATCACGATGAAATGTTACCATTTATGCTAAAAAAAAACATAAGATTATGGCTGAAATGGAAAAACAAAATCTAACCATGATGACTTTCAAGCCAAAGTAAGATAAGGATTATCTAATCATTTTCACCTAGTCAATGTATGGATCATAATGTTAAAAGGTAAAACTGGTACAATCTCCTAAGAGACTAAGGACATTTTTTATGCCTTCACATTAAAAAATGATACTAATTTAAATTGAATACACTTTATTAAGAAAATGAATTAGAAAAAAAAAGATGTTAATTCAATTACAAGAAATAATATACTAAGTTGTATGAAGATATAATAGAGAAGTCAAATATCTATTTACACAAACAACAAAAAATTAACCATAATGGAAGCAAAAGTAAGTAATATTAGCCATAATGGAAGCAAAAGTACGTAATAATAGGATGAACAAGAAATCAACCATAATTAATTTTTCAAAATTTATTAGGGAATAATTTTAAATACTATAAATTAGGATTTTGATCATGAGTTTGTCCTATGTCTTTTTTACCCACAATTTCTCTGGCGTATACAATAGAAGGGACTATAACTAAAACCACATTATTTTTTGCCATAATCTAAATTCCCTAATTCTTAAACAAGAAATAAGTGGACTAGTATTATATTAAAATTTCATAATTCTATATCCCCATTGATGTCAAAACTCAACATAATAAGTTATTAATTAATGAAAAAATAACTCTATTGGGCCTTTCAAACAAAATGGAATTTAAAGGAAAGAAACATAACATACATTTTATGGAAGCATGCCAAAATTATGGTGTTTGTTTAGTATGGCTAGTCACCTAGTGGATTATTGACAGACACTAACAATAGATAAATCAAACATCTTATAACCTAGAGAAATAAATTAAATCTTAAACCTTCTAATAATGCATCTAGTAATGTTGGGGGTATAAATACTCTTTACCATCGAAATTTATCATAAAGAGAAATGTTATGTAGTTATTATTTCAACCACTGGTAAGTGTTTCCCATACCTTGGTTTATTAGATTCCCATACCAAAGCACACACAACAAAAACTCACATATGCACTAGGTACGTATTCTAAAAAAAATTATATCCATGAATTTTTGAAATGCATAACCCTATAATCTATAAATTTGGGAAAAATCGCAATTTCATATGGTTTAATTGCATTTTCACATCGGATAAAAACCAAAACATATAACATTTAAACTAAAGTAATAGGAATTATGTTATGCATGGATCAAAAGCCACCCATCCTCTCTACACACATTCTACCACCTGTGAACCTTATTTATGGTCTTTGAAACATGGTAACCTGTTAGCGACATTTCTTGTAAAAGGGGAGGAAAATGCGAAGAAGCGGGTGAAAACCCACTTACCCTAAGTTCGGGGCGCAAATGCGCCTGTGGATCAGCAACAAGCAGATCTGGGCGGCAGAGATCTGCTCTCCCAGATCCACAGTTAGCATTGGATTCCGGAGCCCCCCCCGCCTTTCTACCTTTAAGCGGAGGGGGGAGGGGGTCCAGAATCGGGCGCGCACCTTCCCAACAACCATGATCAAAGTGCCCAGATCAACGATGCACAGGTGATTCCGGACCCCCCTTGCCTTTCTACCTTTAATAAGGGAGGGGGGGGGGTCTGGAATCAGGCGCGCACCTTCTCAACGGCCATGATCAAAGCGCCTAGATCAACGACGCACAAGTGATTCCAGACCCCCCTTGCCTTTCTACCTTTAATAAGGGCGGGGGGGTCCGGAATCAAGCGTGCACCTTCCCAATGGCCGAGATCAGAGTGCCCAGATCAACGACGCTCAGGCGATTCCAACACTTCTCAACCGTTCTACCTTTAATCAACGTGGGGCCCCCTCCCATTGTGTCACCCCCTCCTCTGCTAAAATCTGTCTATCTACTCTCACTCCATCCACATGGCCCCTCCATCAGTCCATCGTCCTCTCACCGAGCCACCATGTGTCTCCCTCTTTCCCCATCACCTCTCCACTCACCCTCATGGTACGCCTCTTCTTCTCGTTTCTGCCTGACATCTTCTGTCAGGGGTTCTCCACCTCATCTCCCCACTCACCTTTCCTCCTCCCCTCAGGCCTGCCGCCTTGTGGTTTCCCTATCACTATTCCCATGACACCTTACCTATTCATTAGGTGCCACAACCCTTTTCCCCCCGACTACATAGCCCCCGCGCTCCATGTCTTCTCTTCCCATCCACCGCTTCCCGTTATGCGCCCCAGCCTTCGTGCTGGCCTCCATGTCTATCCATTAGACCGCTCGACCAACCCAGGTGGCAGCACGAGAAGACCTCCACGTCCCAAAGGTGCAGAGTCAGCCAGGTCGTTCTCAATCTCAAGAAGCAGTTATTAAGGTAGTTGGTGGTGGTTAGACATCATCTCCACCATAAAGGGAAAGTCCGGCGATGAGTTTAAAGCACGACGGTTCACCCACAAGACTGTCAAGAGCTCGATTGCGTCTGCCATAGGTGCATGATCACTCAGAGATTGCATGCGCTGATTGTCAGTGGACATGCAGACGCAATGTTTTTAATGCAGTGTCCTGGTTTCGATGTTTTGGTTTTTCTTTGAGTATATGTAGGCAATTTTGCCATTTTGTAAAGAATCGATGGTAGAGTGAAGCTCCCGACTGTAAAGTTTTAACAACCATTCTAGTTCTCTGGTTATGCATCTGTATGTAAGATTTCTTGTTTTATGACAGACAACTTTCCTACTCCATCTAAGTTTTCATGTCATAATGAGGGAGTTCATGATCGACTGATTCGCATGAATTATTGCAATTGTGTTATGATAAAGGATTTATCGTTGCATCGTTGCATTCTCTGGTTTTCTACGTTTAAATGTAAGAAGATCTTGCGTTTGGATGCTTTCTCCCACAGCCTATTAGAAACCTGTTGTTTATGACAGACCCTTTCATTCTTCTTATACAAAGTCTTCCCCCTACTCACCCTTATTACAACTCACTGTTTGAATTTTATCTAAAACCTCACTTGCCCATGCATGCCTGGCCTAGTTTCAGAGTTGAAACAATATTGTTCTGAGTTTACTTCCATTTGATCATCCCTTTTATAAACAAATCGTGACATAAATTGATGGGCGTCGGGCTCTGCTCCTGCTACAATCTAGGAGTGACTTCCGATGCTAACATTTCTGGTGCCGTTGCCGGGGATGAAGTTGAAAATCTTCCCTGGGATTGAACGACATTGAGCCTTTGATTCTGAAGGTGCATCGGGCATCAGAGCCTTTGAAGATTGCTACTGTGCACCTGGCGACTCCATTGTGACGACTCTACTGGGGCGAACCTGTCGTGTTAATTGTGACTTTCAGAGGCAGACACACGCGGTCCCATCCACAGCTGCCTCTAGCTACACCTGAAGTTGAGCCGGAGGTGGTTCTCAGAAAAGGAAAGGCCTCTGAAGGAAAAGATTCCGTCGCCGAACCAAGTAATCTGCCATCCCTTTCTGTAGGATCTCCATTTTCTCCTCCTCGGTTTCTTAGCAAACCTCTTTCTCAAGTTTCACGTTTCCTAAATTTCGGGAGTGTTCCTACTGAGTTTTCCCCTCTTGGTATGGGATTGGAGGGAGAAATCCTCGTCACTCCCCTCTCCCCTGAAACTGTACCTCTGCGTAGACCCAGGACCACAGAAGATTTCCTCACGCCTAGCTTTACCACTCCTCCTATGGTTACTGTTACCACTTCTGCGCAAAGAGAAGCATCTGCTGACTCAAGCCCGTTAGCCTTCTCCCTAAATCCCCTATTGTTTCCCATTCCAATATCCCATTTTCGAGCTCCTTCTCCTCCAAGTTCTCCTCCACCTAATATTCCCATGGCAGGAGCGAACCCCCCCATGACCAGAATGGAATCCATAATAGTTTCTAGGTATGCTCCTCTTGTCTTACCACAGCCTCTTAATGCCCTCCCAGCAGATGGATACCTTAAGCAGCTGCCCAAGTTTACAGGTGAGGGGGACATAACTACAGAAGAACACCTAGAAGCCTTTTACAGTTTCACATATGATAATGTTATCATGCATGCAGACGTATGGATGAGGATTTTTGTCCATAGTCTCCAAGGTGAGGCTAGAAAATGGTTTAAGGCCCTACCCCTTGGATCTATTGATGGGATCGAAGCTTTGGATAATGCCTTTTTGAGACAGTGGGGAGATAAAAAAGACTTCATGCATTACATGACAGAGTTTGGGTCTTTGAAGAGAAAAGAAAGAGAGTCTGTCTCTGACTTCTCTAAGAGATTTAATAAAATGTATAATAAAATCCCCGCTGAGATAAATCCCTCAGAAGCTTCAGCTAAAATCACTTATCCTACCGCTTTTGATCCCGATTTATTCCTACCGCCGAGGGAGAAGAGCCACTACTCTGGCCCACATGCAGGATGCAGCCGTGGAGGTAGAATCTAACATATTGGTTGTTGACCGACTCAGAAACACTGCTGATAGGAACATGCCCAGGAAAAGGCCTGAAGCCTCTTCATCCAGTCCCTCTCCCCTACCCCTTCAGACAGATGAGACAACTAGAGTACTAAAATCATTTTCTGCCAGGATGGAAAGATGGGAGTTAGAAGGGAAGCCCATGTACAGAAATCCCCAGAATGTTGATGGTAGAGGTTTTAGGAGACCTAATAAAAATGGGCCACATGCTTTCCCAAGGGAACCAAAGGGGAAAGACAGGGAAGATCAAAGGATTCAAACCCCTCTCCAAAATAACCTGGTTACTCATGAGGGAGGGGAGGAGATAGACGAGTTTGACCCTGAAATTCACTGTGTTGAAGAAGCTCCTCCTTTTCCCCATTTGACTCAGTCTGCATATGAAGAATCCCTCATGAACATTCAAATCCATGAGTTAGGTAAAGGAGAAAATGTCGGTCACACCTTTAACAGATACAATCTCAGGTCAAGAAAGAAAGAAGGAGACTTTGATAGCCAACACCAGCCCCTCATAGCGAAAGACCTACTAAATCTGCAACAACCACTACTAAAGAAAAGAAAACTCAGAATGCTTCGCCAGCAGTCAAAGAACCTGTCTCTGAGGTAAGGGAAGATCCTAAGCCTATTTCCTCCTTTAATTTTGAGCATGAAATTCAAAAGATCAGAATTCTCGTCCCCCTCTAAGAGCTAGTTAAAAATGAAGACTTCAAAAGATCCTTCTCCAAGCTGCTACAATCTGAGTCCCCCCAGCCTCCCTCTGACTCAGTGAACCTTCAAGATGAGAAGCCAGCAGTCATCCTAGGTCCCATGGTAGAAGACAGAGATGATTCATCCCCTCCCTTCTACACGTCCCTGAACATACATGATAAAGTGTTGCATAATTGCCTCATGGATTCAAGAGCTTCCCACAACCTTATGCCTAAAATAGTCATAGAAGAGATGGGACTGGAAGTGACAAAGGCCTATCATGATTTGTACTCTTTTGATTCAAGGAGGGTGCAATGTCTTGGAGTCATCAAAGATTTGGTGGTCTCTTTATTTCAGCTGCCAATGAAGAGTGTGGTCATGGACATTGTGGTAGTTGATGTTCCCCCCAAGTTTGGCATGTTGTTGTCTAGGTCTTGGATTAAAAGACTTGGAGGAACATTACAGATGGATCTCACATATGCCACCATTCCAATCTTTGGAGGGGAACAAAGGAGGTTGTACAGAGAAGCCCAGCTATCCTATATTGTTAGTGATGAAGCAAACCCCACCAATCACCCCATCTTTGCACTTGACACCGATTTAGGGTCTAGTTTGTTATAGATCACTGAAACTCCTGAGGTCCCTTTATAGATCAGAAAGCAGCCCATTCTTAATCAAGAGATACCTCCTCCAACCACCTCTGTTTGGAATATGTTCTTTGACGGAGCTTCCTCCAGTATAGGCGCAGGCGCTGGAGTGATTTTCATATCGCCCTGTCAAGAGACCATATCCCTGTCATACAAGATGGAATTTGAAACCACCAACAATGTGGCATAATATGAAGCTCTTGTTCTGGGTATGAGGGCTGAAAAAGAAATGGGAATAAGGGAGATGGAAGTGTTCGGAGATGCGGAATTGATAATCCAACAGGTCATGAATGTTTATCGGGCCAAGCATCCTCGACTCAGGAGTTACAAAAACGAGGTATGGGACGTGATTGATAATTTCTTCTCAGCTTTCAACATTGCTTTTGTCCCAAGGGAAGAGAATACCTCGGCCGATTCCTTAGCGGTCTCAACTAGTCTGTTTAGGATCCCTCTGCCACCGAAGATCAATGGTGAGGTCGAGATAAGATACAGGCCATCCATCCCGGACAATATAAAGCATTGGAAGGTATTCAAGGACAATCTTGAAATCGAAAAATTTCTTCAGTCCGTCGATGAGTTTTCTGCATTGCACATTGATCAGGATCCTGATCTCAAAGGTGACCCTCCCTCTGAGGTATTCTTGAATAAAATTGTTAATCACCATATTGTTCAATTTCCTAGTAATCACATTCCGAGGGGACTAGTCCCTTTAGAAAGACTGTTCGATGGGAATGATGTGGCAGTAAAAGGTAATATTTCAGGAGGAGATGTTGATTCATCTGAGTGCAACATCGGCACTCAGGAGGAGCCTAAGTTTGTCAAATTATCAAGCAGCCTGACTGATGAACAGAGGGCGGAATATACTGAGCTATTAAAGGAATTCGTTGATGTGTTTGCATGGGCCTATGAAGACCTCAAGACTTATGACACATCTGTCATTGAGCACAAAATCCCGTTGAAAGAAGAGGCTAGGCCATTCAGGTAGAAGCTGAGACAGATAAATCCCATGTTGCTACCTTTCATGGAGAAAGAAGTGAAGAGATTGCTAGATGCCCAAATCATTGTCTCCTTGAGATATTCTGAATGGGTGGCCAATTTGGTCCCAGTAAGGAAGAAAAGTGGAGAAATCAGACTCTATGTTGATTTCAGGAACCTGAACAGGAGCTCAAGGAAAGATAATTATCCCCTGCCCAATATGGAACACATATTGCAGAGGGTAACTGGTGCATCTAGGATATCCATGATTGAAGGTTTCTCTGGTTATAACCAGATATCAGTCATGCCCGAGGATAGAAGAAAAAACAACCTTCTCCACTCCTTGGGGCACATTCATGTATGCCAAGATGCCTTTTGGGTTGATGAATGCAGGAGCAACATTTCAGCGAGCCATGGATATAGCCTTCATTAGGGAGAAAGATCAGTTTGTGGTGATCTATCTGGATGACATCACAGTCTTCTCCAGGTCAGACAAAGAGCACTGTTGTCACCTAAGGAAAGTTTTCTTGAAGTGTCGAAGGTTTGGCTTGTCCTTAAACCCTAAGAAATCTTTGTTTGCTATGAAGGAGGGGAAACTGTTAGGTCATATAGTATCAAAAGAGGGGGTAAGGATTGATCCCAGCAGGGTAGAAGTGATTCAGACCCTGTCACTTCCCGGGTCTAGAAAGGAGGTTCAGGCTTTTTTAGGGAAGATTAACTTTCTAAGGAGGTTTGTCTCGAATTTTGCTGAGATGGTGAAACACATCACAACCATGCTTAGGAAGGAAAATAAAGTTAAATGGACTGTTGAACCCAGGGAATCTCTTATCCAAATAAAGAAGGCATTGACTGAGGCACCTGTGCTGATCAGTCCTGATAATTCCAAAGATTTCATGATTTTTTCTTTTGCTTCTTGTGATACAGTAGCAGCAGTCTTGTTGCAGAAAAATGAGGAAGAGCAAGAACAACCCATTTCGTTCTTTAGCAAGGCATTGAGAGATGCAGAAGTTTGGTACGAGATCATGGAGAAGCAGGCCTATGCCTTGGTGAAAGCTCTCAAAGCTTTCAGAGTCTATGTCTTGCACTCAAAGGTCACTGCATATGTTCATTCAGCCTCTATGAAGGACATCCTTGTACAACCCGACATAGATGGGAGAAGAGGTAAGTGGATTGCCAAGATCCTGGAGTTTGATCTGGAGATTAAGCCCACCAAGTTGATAAAGGGGCAGGGTTTAGCCAAGCTGCTAGCTGAATCCAATTGCAAAGCCTTGGGGATTAGCTTCATCAACGCCTGTTCAGAAAATCCGCAAGCTGAGTCATCCAACAAGAATTCTGAGGGTGCCTTATCACTAGAAGCATGCACATGGTACAAGGATATCTTGTACTTTCTGCAATAATTGAAGCCTCCTGATGGAATGGGAAAAAGTAAGGCGAGAGATTTAAAGCTCAAGGCGGTCAGATATTTCCTCATTGACCAAGCCTTGTACTGAAAAGACACTCTAGGTGTATTTTTAAGGTGCCTGAACCCGCAAGAAGCCCAGAAGGTTATGTTTGATTTCCATAATGGCCTTTGCGGGGGGCATCATTTCTGGAAGACCACAGCTCATAAGATCCTCAGGGTTGGGTATTACTAGCCCACTTTATTCGCTAATGTTTGCAGAGAAATCAGAGCTTGCATCAAATGCCAAAAGTTCTCAGGAAAGAAACAGCTCAAATCTCTGCCATTAAAGCCTATAGTAGTTTTAGCACCGTTTCAGCACTGGGGATTGGACTTCATTGGAGAAATTCATCCTCCCTCAAGTGGCCAACACAGATGGATCCTGACTTGGAAAAACTATTTCACCAAGTGGATAGAAGCTACCCCTACCAGGAGTACTTCTCACAAAGTAATTATCGGCTTCCTGGAGGACATCATAGCCAGATTTGGTTGTCCCAGCAGAATTGTCACCGATAATTCCACCCCCTTCCAGTCTGAGCCTCTGGTCAGGTTCTGTGAACAGTTTGAGATTTCACTGATTCACTCTACTCCCTATTATCCTCAAGGAAATGGGCTGGCAGAGTCTTCCAATAAAAGTCTGATCAAGCTCATTAAAAAATTATTGGAAGACAATAAAAGGGCCTGGGATTCAAAGCTCAAATTTGCTCTATGGGCCGATCGGGTGACAACAAAGAGGTCCTTGGGCATCTCACCTTTCCAACTTGTTTATGGAGCAGAGGTTGTTTTTCCTACTCAGCTCGCTTTATTTGTGGCGAAATTCCTTCAGGACCTTGAAGGAGAGCCTGACCATATGGTCAGGAGGATTCATGAGATGGTGGAATTACAACAGATCAGGGAGCAGGTGATGAACAGGGCCTATAATCATCAACAGAAGATCAAGCAAGCCTTTGACAGGAAGAGCAGAAAGAAAGATTTCGAGCTGGATGATCTGGTGCTCAAATGGGATGCACCCAGGCAGGATAGGGGAAAACACAGTAAATTTGATGCCCTCTGGTTTGGGCCTTTCAAGATCTCTGAAGTATTTTCAAACAACACTTACAGGTTGCAGGATTTGGAAGGCGAAGAAGTTTTTAATGGCCCAGTAAATGGGCATTTCTTGAAAAAATGTATTTTGTAAGCCGCAAACGGCTCCTTTGTTTTTGTAAATATTGTTTTCTGTTTTCGGCTTAATAAATTACTCCATAGCCCAACAACAAGGCACTGGATCTGCAAAAAGAGTCCTTAGAGCATCACAGGGACAACTCTATCCCCCATGGAGCCTAATGTTAGTGAAATTTCTTGTAAGAGGGGAGGAAAATGCGAAGAAGCGAGTGAAAACCCACTTACCCTAAGTTCGGGGCGCAAATGCGCCTGTGGATAAGCAGCAAGCAGATCTGGGCGGCAGAGATCTGCTCGCCCAGATCCACGGTCAGCATCGGATTCCGGAGCCCCCTCACCTTTCTACCTTTAAGCGGAGGGGGGGGTTCGGAATCGGGCACGCACCTTCCCAACGGCCGTGATCAAAGCACCCAGATCAACGACGCATAGGTGATTCCAGACCCCCCTTGCCTTTCTACCTTTAATAAGGGGGGGGCGGTCCGGAATCAGGTGCACACCTTCCCAACGACCGTGATCAAAGCGCCCAGATCAACGACGCACAAGTGATTCTGGACCCCCCTTGCCTTTCTACCTTTAATAAGGGGGGGGGTGTCCAGAATCAGGCGCGCACCTTCCCAACAACCGAGATCAGAGTGCCCAGATCAACGACGCTCAGGCGATTCCGACCCTTCTCAGCCGTTCTGCCTTTAATCAACGTGGGGCCCCCTCCCATCGTGTCACCCCCTCGTCTGCTAGAATATGTCTATCTACTCTCACTTTGTCCACATGGCCCCTCCATCAGTCCATCGTCCTCTCACCGAGCCGCCATGTGTCTCCCTCTTTCCCCGTCACCTCTCCACTCACCCTCATGGTACGCCTCTTCTTCTCGTTTCTACCTGACATCTCCTACCAGGTGTTCTCCACCTCATCTCCCAGCTCACCTTTCCTCCTCCCCTCAGGCCTAGTGCCTTGCGGTTTCCCTATCAGTATTCCCATGGCACCTTGCCTAGTCATCAGGTGCCATAGCCCTTTTCCCCCCGACTACATAGCCCCTGTACTCCATGTCTTCTCTGCCCATCCACCGCTTCCCGTTATGCGCCCAGCCTTCGCGTCGGCCTCCATGTCTATCCATTAGACTGTTCGACCAACCCAGGTGGCAGCACGAGAAGACCTCCACGTCCCAAAGGTGCAGAGTCGACCAGGTTGTTCTCAATCCCAAGAAGCAGTTATTAAGGTAGTTGGTGGTGGTTACACATCGTCTCCACCGTAAATGGAAAGTTCGACGATGAGTTTAAAGAATGACGGTTCACCCACAGGACTGTCAGGAGCTCGATTGCGTTTGCCATAGGTGCACAATCACTCAGAGACTGCATGCACAGATTGTTAGTGGACATGCAGACGCAATGTTTTTAATGCAGTGTCTTGGTTTCACTGTTGTGGTTTTCCTTTGAGTATATGTAGGCAGTTTTTCCATTTTGTAAAGGATCGATGGTAGAGCGAAGCTCCCGAATGTAAAGTTTTAACAACCATTCTAGTTCTCTGGTTATGCATTTGTATGTAAGATTTCTTGTTTTATGACAGACAGTTTTCCTACTCCATCTAAGTTTTCATCTCACACTGAGAGAGTTCATGATCGACTGATTCACATGAATTATTGCAATTGTGTTATCATAAAGGATTTATCGTTGCATCGTTGTATTCTCTGGTTTTCTATGTTTAAATGTAAGAAGATCTTGCGTTTGGATGCTTTCTCCCACAGTCTGTGAGAAACCTGTTGTTTATGACAGACCCTTGCATTCTTCTTATACAAAGTCTTCCCCCTACTCACCCTTATTACAACTCACTGTTTGAAGTTTATCTAAGACCTCACTTGCCCATGCATGTCTGGCCTAGTTTCAGAGTTGAAACAATATTGTTCTGAGTTTACTTCCATTTGATCATCCCTTTTATAAGCAAATCGTGACATAAACTGATGGGCATCGGGCTCTGCTCTTGCTGCAATCCAGGAGTGACTTCCGACGCTAACATAACCTCAACTAATTTTGAAACATATTATTTTTTTTTTTTGACAAATACATTTGCACTGTGAGCCATCTAAGTTCCAACCAAGTAATTGTCTACCAATCACAAAATGAACTACTAAATTTTAAATTTACAAAAATATTTTTTATTTATTAAATATTATGCTGAATAAAGATTTATAAGTAAATTTTTTATAATACTTTTTCCACACAGCACCATAATTCTCCTTGAAACTTTCCCAAACAAATGTCTTTTGAGAATGTCGTGCAACCGCCCAGCCAATTGCTTATGGAATGAATTGAATGTCATATCTAGCCTCTCATAGTTGTTGCTTACGGAAATGATTTATGAAAATTGAAATTATTCAATTAATCTTTTTATTATGAAAAAAATTAGTTTAATATTTAATTTTTTTTAGAGATAAGAGAACAATTAAAAAAATTAAAGGAAAAAATCAAACTAATTTGACTAAGAAATAAAAAATTGATCAGTATTTTGACATAGCTTAAATTTGTATGAATCCTATGAAATGGCACTTGTAAGTTAGAGACTATGGTAATAAATTTAAATATCTTTTTTAATTTCTCACATCTTAGCTATTTAAAACCCCGTGCATATATAATGAAGAATATCTTTTGCAAATAAATACGCCTTTATAAAGTGGTTATTAATAGTTGATATCCCGCATGCTTTGGGGATGACCATTAATATATTAATACATATATTAATATGTTAATTAATTAATTATCAATGTATTAATAAATTATTAATTAATATTACTAAAGTATTAATATATTAATAAAGTAATACATTATTAAAATAAAATAAACATTGCATTTCATACATTAAACTAAATAATAAATATATTACTAAAGAATTGATACATTAAAGCATTAAGTTTTAATACATGATAAAGCAATACATTAATAATACATTATTATCTTACTAAAGAATTTGGGACACTCAGGATCCTTTTTTGGAAATGTTGTGGCTTTCCATGGCGCAAAGGTCCTATGATAAGTTGGATCCCAAGTGATATTGATAGTATCTGTCTAGTTGAAACTTGGGAGCATGAGGAGTCTAAGTTCCCTAACATGAAGGATTTGTCTTGTGGTCGGCATGGAACAAAAAATCCCACCGTAAAGGGATATGAGGCATAGCTTGTTATATTAGAAAGAACATTTCTCCTCACATTCAACTTCACAAGATTGACTCTCTTAATCAATACATTTGGATAGAAATTTCAGACACCAATGCTAAGAATATGTATATAGAAATTTTCTATTTTGCACCTATTAATTCTACTTTTTATAAGAAAAACAATCTAGATAACAATTGTCCCTATAATGATTTAGAACAAGATATTTATAGTTTGAAAAATGAAGGTAATATCCTCCTGCTAGGAGACTTTAATGCTAGGCCTGCAACTAAACAAGCTACTCTTTTAAGTAATGACTCCAACCATAATCCTTTATGGCTAGATGAGGACCTTGTTTTAACTAAAAGCTACAAAAGAAGCTGTGAACACCTACTTGAGAATTTGTTTGGTACTGAGTTGGTCAAGATCTGCAGCTCTCAAGACATAATGATTTGCAATGGAGTAATGAAGTGGCCAAACTCCAACCAAATGACTTGTATTCATGGGCTAGGTAGTAGTGTTTTAGATTATGTGATATCTCATATCCCTGTTTCCAACCAAATAGTAACTTTTGACCTTTTAAATGACCATGAGCCTAACTCTAATCATAAACCTTTAACCCTAACTCTAAATTTTTCCATGCATAGGAGCGTCATTGAAGAGAATTTTGATAATCAAAGGAATTTGTGCTTTGACAAAAGTAACGTTTACATTTTCTTAAAGGATTTAAATAGTAAATTAAATCTCCTAACTTATAAGGACAACATTGAAGAACTCTATCATAATTTTACAACTACCATTTCCACTTTTATTAACAAGTTCCCCTTCGAGGTGTCGTATAAAAAGAATAATAGAACGACCAACCCTTGGTATAATAAAGAATGTAAAATTGATAGGAAATCCATTAGGGATGCTTCTAATGAATCCTTAAAACTCGATAAGATCAATACGTACAAAGCCCTAATTAAAAGGAAAAAATATACTATATCAATAAAAGGCAAGAACAACTTTCACAACTATATAAGTTGGATCCTAAGAAGTTATGGATCCAAATTCTAAAACCCAACACTAAAGAAATAATAGGATTCCCTTACGGGACTGGAATTCCTACCTTAAAAGTATTTATGAGTTCCCTAATGCCATGGACATCATTTCTATTGTCCCTACAAATGAAGAAGTTTTTTCTTTAGATGACATAGAGTTAGGGGTTAAGCAACTTGCAAATGGGAAAGCTAAGGACATTGAAGGCTACCAAGTTGAAATTTTTATAACTGGAGGGCCAATCCTTATCCCTCACATACACAAGCTCTTTAATTTACCAGTCATGCAGGGCTTCCCTAAACCCTGGATGCAAAGCCTCATTGTTGTTATTTTTAAAAATGGGGATAGAAACATTCTCTCTTATTATAGGACCATTATGATTAGCTTGATTTTAACCAAGATTTATGGAATTATTTTGGAAAAGAATATTATCCTCTGGCTAGAAAGTCACGGTAAAAGAGATAAAGGCCAGGCTAAGCCTGGTTTAGGAGACATCATTCAACTGTGGACCATCTTGTTACCTTTAGGATCATTGCAGAGGATTTTCGCAATACTGAAACCAATCTTTTTTGTTGTTTTGTTGACTTTAGAAAAGCTTTTGACATGGTTCCTAGGAAAAACCTTTGGAATAGGTTGGAAGAGATAAAAGTTCCTCTCGAGTTGAGGGTTGTTGCAATAAGGATGTATGAGAACTTTATTTCTAAGTTTAAAAACACTGAGGGCTGGTCAAAAGAGAATAATTGCAGTATCAAATCAAACAAGGTTGTCCCTTGTCCCCTACCCTTTTTTACATTTACATTGACAAGTTAGAAGATTGGTTGGAAAAAGAAGATTGTGTCGGCCCTACTCTCACTGGTATAGTCATCAATATTCTTCTTTATGTCGATGATATCGTTCTTATGGAAAGGAGTCCCCATGATCTTCAAAACCAACTAAGAATCCTCAAGGATGTTTTCTCAAATATGGGTATGATTGTTAATACTGATAAGACTAAGGTCATGATTATTAAATCCAATAAGATCCCTTATGATACCTTCGTTTATGACAACAACAACTTAGAGGAAGTCACTTCATACAAATATCTTGGAATTGATAAGCACCACAAGCTCAATTGGAATTATAACATTGAGAAAAGGATTATTGGGAGATGGAAAGCTTATTCCGGGCTTGAAAACAATTGTAAATAAGTTGATCTTTGGAGTTGGGATAAAAAGAAAATCCTCTTTGAGACTCTTTTTACTACTGTTATTATTTATAGATGTGAATTCTGGGGATGTAGTATCTCTCGTGAATCCTGGAGAAAGATAGAGAAAATACAAAAGAATTTTATAACCTATAATTTCAAAATTAAAGGAAATATGTGTTAGGACCACATATTGTACCTTTTTGCCCATACTTTTTGCCATTATTATACCCTTCATCACTTGTATTTAGACTCATAATATCACTTATCTGATCATTCCAAGGTATACAACGTCCTTTCTCATTACTAATGCTTAATCTGTTTTGCATAATATTTTACATTTCTTTTGTACTTAACCATTGATTAGAAGTGCATAAGTGTCCATAACTGCAGATTAGCATTTGAGGCCTGTGCTGAAACACAGAACTGTCCAAAGTCATTGTTGAACTGATGCCGAAACACGGAGCTGCTACATAGTTCGAGGATGCAGATGCTGAAACACGGAGCTGTCACACAGTTCAGAAGTGCCGATGCTGAAACACAGAGGAGACCGCCACGATGCTGAAACACAAGCCATTACAGTTAGCAGTCAGGCCGACACAGTCAAGAGCGCAATTCACGTGGCTGAAACAACCCGTGAATTGCGATGCTGAAACAGCATCAGCAGCGATAAGAAGGAGTTGTTACACCAGCCGTAACAATAATACCTCGTTCAGCTCCTGTATTAGCATTCAGTTGCGTAAGAATAGGATATCCTATGCTGATTTAGAAAGAAGATCCGATTTAGTATAGGATTCAGATATGCTTTGTAATGATTGTATTGAAGGGATTTCCTCTTTAAATTGAAGGGAAATCACCATTCGAAGGCCAAGTTTTGATACATTGAAGCAACTCCAGAGAGGCGGGACGTGTTCTATTCTTCCAATTTGTAATGTGATATTTCGACAGATGAATATAAGACTGCT
>ML785264.1:1111218-1122482 GCA_009831015.1 Picea engelmannii
CGTGCAAACAGGAAACTCTGGTTGAATCAGAGAAAATATGTTGAGACAATATTGCAGAGGTTTAATATGCATGGAAGTAAACCGGTCAAGGTTCCTATTCCTATAGGTGTAAAGTTATCTGCAAATCAGTGTCCCAAGACACATGAAGAAGAAGAGGACATGCCCCATGTTCTGTATGCCAGTGCAGTTGGTAGTTTGATGTATGCAATGGTCTGTACTAGACCAGACATTGCACATGCAGTGGAAGTTTTGAGCAAGTATATGTCAAAACCAGGGAAGGAGCATTGGACAACAGTAAAGAGGGTCTTCAGGTATCTGCGTGGCACTACCATTTATGGATTGTGCTACCAAGGAAGACCAGGATTGGACAGAGTGCTGGACATACATGGCTTTGTTGATGAAGACTGGGCTTGATATCTGGATCGTAGAAGATCTACAAGCGGGTGTGTTTAACCTATTTGGAGGAGCAATCAATTGGATGAGAAAAAGACAGGTTGTAGTGACACTCTCAACTACATAAGCTGAATGCATGGCAACGACTCATGCAAGCAAGGAAGAAGTATAGTTACAAAGATTGTGTTCTGGTATTGGGTTGGTACAACAAGCAGTGAGATTAGATTGTGACAGTCAAAGTGCAATCTTCTTGGCAAAGAACCCATCTTATCATTCGAAGACAAAGCATATTGATGTTCAATATCACTTTGTGAGAGACATGGTTGAGGAAAAGAAGGTGTTGCTGGAAAAGGTTGACACTTTGAAGAATGTTGCAGATTCATTGACAAAGCCTGTGAGCACAAAAAAGTTCTCCTGGTGTAGAGTAACAATGGGCATTGTTTCCCTGGATTGTTGACTATATAATCCCTTAGACCCCTGGATGCAAAGAAAACAACAAGTGGGAGAATGTTGGGTATGTGTTATATTCTTTGCATGTGTGTGTGTGAGCGCGTCAGATAAGACAACTGTGTCTGACGATTCCTCTAGTAGTTCTCTTTGTGTCGTGTGCACCGGGTGCTTTCCTAGGGGGGTCCCAGGGCGGGGGCATCCTGGTTACATGTAGCGTTCGGCAACGGGCGGTAGCCCGGGGCAGCACCCTGAAATTTGTTTTTGGGCGATTTTTGTTATTTTTAGCGGTTTTCTAAATTAATCCCGTATTAAGGGATTAGGGTTTTGGTATCTACGGAATACCTAAAAACATTGTATATATTGTATGGTGAATGGTGAAATTCAATATAATGAATATAAGAAAGGTTTTCATGGTTGAGGGTTTCCGGTATAAAATCTTTGTGTACTCTATGTATGAGCCATTGATTAAATTATGTTTTGCTTAAGAATCTATATGCATTGCTTTACTTCATAGGTTTAAAACTTACATTGTGACACTAAGAAGGTTGAAGATGAAAAACACTTTATTTTAGATTGTCCAACCTATACCCATATTAGATCTCATTTTCAAAATATTTGTCACACTACCAACCTTCCTAACCTCTTAACTCAACAAAAGTATGGTGATCCTGGAAAGCTTCTCTTAATGTTTTTCGAGCACAGAAACAAAATTCTAAAGAATCACAAGTAAGCACTTACCTTCTTAAGGTCTGATAGACCAGTTCAATCTTAGTGGACGTTAATCATCATCACACACACACACACACACACACATATATATATATGCTCTATTAATGTATTTTATTACATTAATGTAATATATAATAATAATAATAATATATAAATGTCATATATAGATTAAAGTAATTAATTTAAATTATAGTATATTGATTAATACATTAATAATGTAATGTAATAATTAATTAACTAATTATTAATTTATACATTGCTAAAATATTAATACTGTAATATATTATTATACATTATATTATTCTCTGTCGTTTTAAACGGGAATAATATTTCTCTTTGGTTTTGAACAAGAATAATACTTTGCGGTTTTGGAATTATATCTGTGGGGTTTTGAACGGGAATAATACTTCTCTTTGGTTTTTACCTTTTTTACCCAGAATAATCTTTGTAGTTTCTCTGAACTTCTCTGAAATTATGAAATTATTTTTGGATTCTTCAAGGGCTTGAGCAATTGGACATGTGAAATGAAGTGAGTCACTTTTTACTTTCATTCAATTTTAATTTAAAATATATTTATAATCTATTAAATATATTTTATTTATTTTTTATTTTAAGTTTCATAAGTAAAAGTTGATTTGAGAGATAAATTCAATCCAAAATAATAATGTTACATTTGTTTTTCTCTTCTTTTCGTTTTCAATATGAGCACTCCAACACCTATTCCAAAAACTCAGCCTAAGAAGGGGAGGCCCCTCAAAATCACCTTAGAGATCATTTACCATTATATGGAATCAATAGAAAAAAGAAGAGAAGAGAGAGCTGCCAAAATACAAATAGAGTTAGAAACATTAGAAAAAAGGAGTGAAGAAAGAGAAGCAAAACTCCAAATAGAGCTAGAGGCAATGAGAGGATAGATTCTTAGGGTTCAATAGTGAATTGCAGACAATGAAGGATAGGATTCAAGAAATGGAAAAACATAAACAATCAACCCAATAAGGAGGGGTTGAAGAAAATCACAACTTGAGAGATAGGATTAAAGAACTATAAGAAAAACTCACCAACAATTTGACCCTCAGTAATATGGAAAACAAATTGGATATCAAACACATCAAAGAGGAAATGAATAAGCTAATCGAATTGGACCATGAGAATAACAAAAGAGCCTTGAACCTCATAAATCACAAATTGATACAACTTACCTCATAGAAGCAAAGTGGCTAGGAAAAATAATTGATCCCAAAGATAGGTTGATCCATGTCAAATTAAGTTGTAATGACCATAAATATATCATACTTAGTAAATATATGAGATTAAAAGGGTCAGGAATATTTATAAATGAAGACCTCATTCCCGAAGACCAAGCTGAATTAAGGAAGGAAGTTAAAAAGGTAAAGGAATCTAGGAAAGAAGGAAAATGGACAATAGTTAGAAAGCTATTATTAGGGATAGAGACCAAAAGGATAATAATAAATAGGAATTTGGGACACTCGGGATCCTTTTTTGGAATTGTTGTGGCTTTCTGTGGCACAAAGGTCCTATAATAAGTTGGATCCCGAGTGATATTGATATTATTTGTCTAGTTGAAACTTGGGAGCATGAAGAGTCGAGGTCCCTAACATGGAAGGATTTGTCTTTTGGTCGGCATGGAACAAAAAATCGTAATGTAGAGGGATAGGAGGCATAGATTTTTATATTAGAAATCTTGAGCATTTCTCCTCACATTCAACTTCATAAGATTGACCCTCTTAATCAATACATTTGGACAGAAATTTCAGACACCAATGCTAAGAATATGTATATAACAATTTGCTATTTTGCACCTATTAATTCTATTTTTTATAAGAAAAACAATCTAGATAACAATTGTCCCTATAATAATTTAGAACAAGATATTTATAGTTTGAAAAATGAAGGTAATATCCTCCTGCTAGGAGACTTTAATGCCAGGATTGCAACTAAACAAGCTACTCTTTTAAGTAATGACTCCAACCATAATCCTTTACGGCTAGATGAGGACCTTGTTTTATCTAATAGCTATAGAAGAAGCTCTGAAGAACTAATTGAGAATTTGTTTGGTACTGAGTTGGTCAAGCTTTGCAGCTCTCAAGACCTAATAATTTGCAATGGATTAATGAAGAGGCCAAACTCCAACCAAATGACTTGTATTCATGGGCTAGGTAGTAGTGTTGTAGATGATGTGATATCTGATATCCCCGTTTCCAACCAAATAACAAATTTTGACCTTTTAAATGACCATGAGCTTGACTCTGATCATACACCTTTAACCCTAACTCTAAAGTTTTCCATGCATAGGAGCGTCATTGAAGAGAATTCTGATAATCAAAGGAATTTGTGCTTTGACAAAAGTAAAGTTGACATTTTCTTAAAGGATTTAAATAGTCATTAAATCTCCTAACTTATAAGGACATCATTGAAGAACTCTATCATAATTTTACAACTACCCTTCCACTTATATTAACAAGTTCTCTTTCAAGGTGTCCTTTAAAAGGAATAGTAGAACGACCAACCATTGGTATGATAAAGAATGTAAAATTGCTAGGAAAGCCATTAGGGATGCTTCTAATGAGTCCTTAAAACTCGATAAGATAAATACGTACAAAGCCCTAATTAAAAGGAAAAAAAGATACTATATCAATAAAAGGCAAGAGAAACTTTCACAACTATATAAGTTGGATCCTAAGAAGTTCTGGAGCCAAATTCTAAAACACATTACTAAAGAAAAGAATAGGATTCCCTTAAGGGACTGAAATTCCTACCTTAAAAGTCTTTACGAGTTCCCTAATGTCATGGACACCATTCCTATTTTTCCTACAAAGGAATAAGTTTTTTCTTTAGATGACATAGAGTTCGGGGTTAAGCGACTTGCAAATGGGAAAGCTAAGGACATTGAAGGCTACCAAGCTGAAATTTTTAAAATTGGAGGGCCAATCCTTATCCCTCACATACACAAGCTCCTCAATTTAGCAGTCAAACAGGGCTTCCCTAAACCCTGGACGCAAATCCTCATTGTTCCTATTTTTAAAAATGGGGATAGAAACATCCCCTCTAATTATATGACCATTATGATTAGACCAATTTTAGCCAAGATTTATGGAATTATTTTGGAAAAGAAGATTAGCCTTTGGCTAGAAAGTAGCGGTAAAAGAGATAAAGGACAAGCCAGGTTTAGGAGACATCATTCAACTGTGGACCATCTTGTTACCTTTAGGATCATTGCAAAGGAGTTCTACAATACTAAAACCAATCTTTTTTGTTGTTTTGTTGACTTTAGAAAAGCTTTTAACATGGTTCCTAGGAAAAACCTTTGGAATATGTTGCAAGAGATAAAAGTGTCTCTCGAGTTTAGGGCTGCTGCAATAAGGATGTATGAGATCGTTATTGCTAAGTTTAAAAACACTAAAGGCCGGTCAAAAGAGATTAACTGCAATATCGAAGTCAAACAAGGTTTTCCCTTGTCCCCTACCCTTTTTGGCATATACATTGACAAGTTAGAAGATTGCTTGGAAAAAGCAGTTTGTGTTGGCCATACTCTCACTGGTATAGTCATCAATCTTCTTCTTTATGCCGATGATATCGTTCTTATGGCAAGGAGTCGATATTGAAAACCAACTAAGAATCCTCAAGGATTTTTCCTCCAATATGGGTATGACTGTTAATAATGACAAGACTAAGGTCATGATTATTAAATCCAATAAGATCCCTTATGATACCTTTGTATATGAAAACAACAACTTGGAGGAAGGGACTTCATACAAAATCTTGGAACTGATATTCACCACAAGCTAGAAACTCCTCTTTGAGACTCTTGTTACACCTATTATTCTTTATGGATGTGAAGTCTAGGGCTGTAGTATCTCTCATGAATCCTGGAGAAAGATAGAGCAAATACAAAAGAATTTTACAACCTATAATCTCAAAATTAAAGGAAATATGCCTTATCCCATCCTCCTCTTAGAAACAAGTCTCTCCCCCATTAAGAGCATGACTATGAATAGATACCTACTGTATAAGAACAAGTTAAACAACATGGAAGACAAGAGGCTTCCTAAAATTGCTTCAAAAGCGAGTCATAACCACCATCGAATCAAGCGAGGATGGCATAAAGATGCCCGGTCCTGGCTAAACTATTGGGGAATCATGGAAGACACCATTTTGCAGAATAAAGATACTATTAAAAAAACGTCAAATCAAAATTTAAGGAGAAAATGTGGTGTGATAAAGAGTTGGAGGAAAAAATAAAATTAAGGTATTATAAAGATGTAATGAACCCTAATCTAGAAGATCAAAATTATCTATCTGTTTTGCCAAGTGTAAAGAAAAAAATAAGCATTGCTAAGATAAGAACAAACTCTCACAAGCTCCATAGTGAAACTGGGCATTGGTCAATTCCTAAAATGCCACGGGATGAAAGAGTGTGTCACCTTTGTGACAATAAGAAGGTTGAAGATGAAAAGAACTTTCTCTTAGATTGTCGAGCCTATACCCATATTAGATCTCATTTTCAAAATATTTACCAATCTTCCTAACCTCTTAACTCAACAAAAGTATGATGACCTTAGAAAGCTTCTCTTAATGTTTTTCAAGCACAGAAACATAATTCTAAATAATCGCAAGTAATCACATACCCTCTTAAGGTCTGATAGACCAATTCGGTCTTAGTGGGCGTTAATCATCATCACCATCAGCATCATATTAATTTAATGTATAAATTAAAGTAATAATGCATTAATGTATAATGTAACATATTAAACTATTAATATATTAATACATTAATAAATACATTACTAAAAAAATCGATACATTAAAACATTAAGTCTCAATACAATGATAAAGTAATACATTTATAAATTAATACATTAATGTATATAAATTAAGGTTATTTTGTATTATATTACACTAATGTAATATATAATAATAATATATAAATGTCATGTATCCATCAAAGTAATTAATTTACATTTATAGAATATTGATTAATATATTAATAATGTAATATAATTAATTCATTAATTAATAATTTATACATTTCTAAAATATTAATACACTAGTAATGTAATATATTAAATATATAAAAAAATACATTAAATATATTAATACAACAAATGTATTAATAAATATATTATTAAAATTTTAATATACATATATTTATAATACATTAATAAAGTAGTAAACTAAATGTATGTAATAACACATTATTACTTTAATTTAATGTATAAATTAAAGTAATAATACATTAATGTATAATGTAACATATTAAATTATTAATATATTAATAAGGTATTAATACATTAAAATATATTTTTATTGATTGATAGATAAATTAATAATGTAATGAAACATTATTGATATATTAATAACACAATTACACATGAACATTAATGTATTGTATAAATTGAAGTATTAATTTATAATAGTATATAAAGTAATGTATGTATTAATTGATTGATAAATTAATAATGTAATGAAACATTATTAATATATTAATAACACAATTATGTTAATGTATTGTATAAATTAAAGTATTAATTTATAATAGTATATAAAATAATGTATATATTAATTGATGGATAAATTAATAATGTAATGTAACTTTATTGATAAAAAAATTATTTATTTATTGATAACTGCATATATAATGAAGGAGATCATTTGTAAATATATAAAAATCTTAGCCATTTAAAACCGTACACACGAACTTCAACGACCGTAAATAAATATGCAATTCATGCAATTAATGTCAATCATATCACAGAATTATGGCGTGGATGACCAAACTCTCACTAAATGCAGAAGGTAACAATTTCACATCAAATGATAATGAGTGTTCAATATTACTAAAAGAGAATTTATGATAATGAGTGTTCAATATTACTAAAAGACAATTTACTTTGTTATCTTTTTTTCATAAATAATTTAGATTTGGTAATGCTCGGTGATGAATTTGCAAATAACAATAACACTCATATAGCCGTCAAAGTACATTTTTAATGGAGCTTTTAATTAGTCTACGTACATATAACCGTGCCCAAAGCAGAGCTTATAATAACCCAAATGAAATGAATGAGAGCGCATGTAAATTATCCACTATAGAAGAGACTTTCTTCCCGGACTTATATATAACAGTATAACATGTATTTTTATGGTTGAATCTAGTAGGATTCTAGGGGTAATCATTTATTATTGTGGAATTAATATTAAATAAAATCTATACTATTTTTGAAATGATGTCTCCACATATGATTATCAAAATATTCTCTTTCCTAGGAAAAATTGAGGTACTACTATACTTCCTAGATTTTTTTTCAAACAATTACTAAGCTATAAATTCCTTCCTAAAAGAGTATGCTCCACTTAATAGGAGTAACTAAAAAAAGATTTTATAATCTAAAATAATTCTAATTTATCTTCCCATACTTTCTCATTCTATTGACGATGACCCATTGATATTGTGCACATTGGTGACCAAGACCTTGAGTGTACTATCGGTGGCATATTTGTCCCCTATGAGATCAATTGAAATTATAAGTTGAGAATTATATTTTAGACCTCATATTCTAAAACAAGAGTCTTAGACATCATATTCTTAACCAAAAAATTCATGTCATTATTCAGCATAAATCTCTCTATTATTTTTTTTTAGGAAGATTAACCTATTTGCTAGATATATGGTTTGATGGATCCTTATCCAATGGGATTTTGACCTTGAATTTCTCAAGAAAAAGTACCAAAAGGGAATGATCATGGATAATCATCTAGATGTTGCCTCCTTCCCTCATCTTATGTTAACTGAGCAAATGATGCCTTCTAAGACTCAGAGGATCTTCTCCTATGGGACTTATCTCTGTTCAAAGCATTTACACAGTTATCATCAATTCGCTTGGGCATAGCAACATTAGTGGTTGGCGCTTACATCTCTGGACATGGAAACTTTTACTCAAGATCAAATTATTCAACTGGTTAGCAAATGAAAATAAAATCCCTACCTGGGATAACCTCCAAAGGAAAGGTTGGATTGGCCCCAACATTTGCCAGCTTTGTTATAAGGATGCATAATCAATACAACACCTCTTCTTACAGTGCCAATTCACTCACCAAGTTTGGTATAAGATTTCACTTGACCATCACATTACCACAGCCTGGAATGACACCACATTATATGACTTTCTTTCCCAATGGACATCTAATGAGCATATCTACAAACATCTTCTGCTATTGTTAAATTGGTTTATTTGGCTGGCCAGGAACAGTTCGATCTTCGACAATAAATCCTTCATTGTAAACACTATCACTTACAAAACCCTTGGCTTGTACCAGAATTGGAAAGACATCCATCCAGCCATTGGGGAAAAAAATATTTTTATCAACCCTCTTATCGTAGAGGATATAACAACAGGTTGGTTTGATGGTGCAACACAACGCACTGGAAATATATGTGGGGTAGGTGGTCTGATAAGAATAAATAATCACTCCATTTATAGATGGACTTTCAACTGTGGCTCGGGCACTAACACAAGGGTCGAACTTTTGGGTGCCTACGCTACTCTCCACATGGCATCAAGACTAAACATTGATCAACTTCAATTGATCGGTGATTCCAAAGTTATCATTGATTGGTTGAATCGATCTGGCACGCTCCATTTGATCACACTCCTGGCCTGGATGGATCGAATCAGATCACTTCAACATCTATTCAAGAAACTCATCTTCACACATGCCTCCCGAGAATTCAATAGGGAAGCAGACCTGCTATCAAAGACAACACTAGAAAAAAAAGCAGGCATGATCACTTATAACCAATGGTTGGATGGCCACGAGGGCCCCACTCATGCTATTAAAATCTTTTAGGACTGGAGGTATCAGTCTTTGTCACCATTTTCAGTTTACAACTCCTATTTTCTGGTCTCTTTGTTGCAACTCTTCTTATGTTCACTTGTAATCTGATATATCCTCTTTCTGAACTGTTTATTCTCCTACATCTTTGGTTGGTAGACCACTTGCAGGCAAAAGAATCACACCGTCAGTTGCTTTTCTTTCACCTTTCGATGTAACCGTTGTGAGAACACATTATATTGTTATAATATAATTGAGTAATTTTTTTGACTGGAAAAAGACGAATTCATTTTCAATATTCAAAAAGTGACCAACTCTACCCCATGAATGGTGAAATAATGTGCTTTACTATATATTATATTAAAAAAAATCAACATATCCACATTGCATATACACCTTTGGTTGAAGAGTATTCTTAATATTCCACAAAGCCTTCCACCACCAAGCATCCTTTTTTTTTAAAGTTCTTCAATTCACCAAAAAGGAAGGGAAAAATAAATAGTTGATCCAATAACTTTAATAATTTACTCATCATTCTCTTCATCAACATCGACATTCAAAGAATTCAACGTAGTAATTAATTTTTTCTTTATATTTTCATAGGTCAGTTTGTCAAGTAATTCTTTTGCACTTTAGGGAAATGTTTCTTAGTGTGTATGATTGATGGGGTTGCTCGAATGGAAACATGCACTTTCTTATAGAACTCTTCAATGTTCCAGGTTCTATACCTTTCTTAATATACTAACAAAACTTGTATTGACACTTTGGAATTTCAATATGAATAGCCACAAGATGAAGAATGACATTGATTTGATGAAAATTAAAATATTCTCAATTGATTAACATAATTTTCTTATGACACATACAATTGTTTCTTGTCATACATTTGCATTTTTGTACACATATATAATATATATGGATCCATAGGAGTCATTGCAACATGATCCTCCAATTATGCCTCACAAACACTTCAGGCAATCCAATGAAAGAAACAGAGTGACCCCTAGTCTGAGAGGGACCCTTAGTTCAACAGAGAACCCTAGTTAGGAAATAAATGTTGGATCATGTTGTCATTGATGCCGATGGTTTGATTGAATGATGTCAAGTGATTGATTGATTGATGATTGATGTAATGTAATATGTATTGTCCTCGATGAGAATCCATAGATGACGATGGATCAATGAGTTGTCATTGATATGATGAAGATGGATCAATGAGTTGTCATTGATACATGATGAAGATGGATTGATGTGGTTTCATTGGTATATGATGCATTCTTGGAAAAATATATATATGACTCATTATTGTCTTATCATGATTGATAAGGTGCACAAATGGATGAACTCCAAAGAGGTCCCCTTATGGTGAAAGCCCTCACGGGAAGACTCTTTGCAGATTGAGTTATCATAGAAGAATGGTTGGAGGACCCATGCTCTCATTATTGTCTTATCATGATTGATAAGGTGCATAAATGGATGAACTCCAAAGTGGTCCCCTTATGGTGAAAGCCCTCATGGGAAGACGTTTTGCAGATTGAATTATTCTAGAAGAATGGTTGGAGGACCCATTCTTGTATGTGGAATAATGAGATGAAGATCAAGGAAATTGTTGGTGAAACTATCCTAGATGGATAGTGTTTTTCATGCCGTTTCCGATGGTATGTGGAATGTCACATAACTCCTCATGGTTTGAGAGTTATGGCCTTACGAAGATGAAGGACCCCCATGTGAAGGCTTGAAGCCCCCAAGGTCAAAGAAGTCAAAGTGACCTAAAAGAAGAAATCATTATTTAAATGATAAAGTAAAGTGACAAAGTCAAGAAGGATTATTTAAATAATAAA
>ML785264.1:1122532-1134360 GCA_009831015.1 Picea engelmannii
AAGTAAAGTGACAAAGTCAAGAAGGATTATTTAAATAATAAAGTGAAGTGACAAAATCAAAGAAGATTATTTAAATGATAAAGTGAGGTGACAAAGTTAAGGAGGAATATTTAAATGATAAAGTAATGGAGAACTTTCTAATTGTGGGAAGTGGTTAACCCTAGAAATGAGGAAAATAGGTTAAGTGACTTAGAAATAGGTTAAGTGACCTAGAAATGGGTTAAGTGACCTAGAAGATGGAGAGTATAAATAAGAGGAAAGTATCTCTCATTTCAGATCACACTTGAGCATATTGAAGATATATAGGTGACTGAGGTAACCAAAGGATATCTAAGCTGAATTTTAGAGGGAAGGTGAAGAAAAGAGGGTGAAAATTCAAGGGAGGATAAATTATTTTCATGATGCTTTCTAAGGTATGTTATTTATAGGTCATCTCACCATTTTCGCAAAAACGTTTTTTCTATAATGATTCAGACCGTGATATTAATATGAAATTGAGGAAACATATCCAAGTATATGTCGTAAAAAATTCAACTTGTGAGTCGTTGTATTTTTGGAGATACACTCTGTGGAAAATAGGGTTTGTGGCTAGTTGTGAAACTAGTCTAAAACAGGTGTTTCAGGTAAAAACATCATAACTTCTTCATAACATATCCAAATTCAATGAGACAAATTGTGTTGGTTATATTACAGTCTGTAGTATGTTGTGTAACATTTTCAGATCTATTCAACAGATATTCTGTGCGGGGAACGCTCTACAAGGTCGCTCTCTAGAATAAGCAAGAATTCAGTAAGGTATGCCATTTTTTCTATAACTCCTTTTCTGAGAGGTTCCAAGTAGTGACACCTAGATGAATCGAATAAAACACAATGAAGAACATTGTGTATCAGTTTCAGATATTTATTCATTACAGGTACAAAGTTATGATTATTTCAAGTTAGGGTTGTTGACTAATCCAAAACTAATCATGGTTGAGACAAGCAATTGATGAGTTGACACATACATGAGTTGTATAGTTGATTATTTTGGTACATATTGATGAGTCATTGTCAATGATTAGTTGACACATGATTGGTATATACTTGGTACATAGTTGGATGCACTTGTTTATGGTACAGGTTGATTACAGGTTGGTGCATGGTTGATGCACTTGTTTATGGTACAAATTGATATATGTTGAGGATTGTTGCCTCATATCAGTTTGTGCTGCGAATGTAATATGAGTATTGAATATAGAGCTGGTGCTATTGTAGAGTTTTACTCTATTCAGTTGTTGCTGAAAAACCCCCGGATTGAAGTCCATAATAAAAAGAAAAATTGTACATACATCTTGTGTTCCTTGTGTAGATGATTTGTTGATGATATATTGTTGATATATGTTGCTGATATGTATTCACATCTAACTGATTATTAATAACAACAATGAGTAATGAGTAAATTTCGAATGCTAACTAATGAGTTTTATGTAAGAGGGAAGTTTTGGGAAAAAGATCCGCACACTCATTCACCCCCACCTCTAAGTGTGGTAGGTGTGTCCAACAATTGGTATCAGAGCGGGCCTTCACTACAAGCCTTAACAAGCTTGAAGGAGATCCATAGACACACAAATGGATGATGAAATACCAATCCTTTATGATGAAAACTATTTTACTTGGAGAATAGAGATTAGAGTGTATTTGAAGACAGGGGGAGCAACCCCAAGGAAAGTTCAAGAAGGGGGAGAAGCCCCAATAGGAAAATGGCCCTTTGCCATTGATGTCAAAGGGGGAGAGATATTCACATTGATGTGAATGATGATTATTGATTGGGAGAGATAGTCACATTTGGGAGAGACAATCACATTGACTATTGATGTAGAGCATGCCTTATCTACATGTTGACATCAATAATTGGTAATTGGTGTTGACATCAATATTGGTACTGCCATCAATGGTAAAGGGGGATATTGTTGATTCATGTTGTTATTGATGCCAATGGTTTGATTGATTGATGTCATTTATTGATGTCAAGTGATTGATTGATTGATGATTGATGTAATGTAATATGTATTTTCCTTGATGAGAAGACATATATGAAGATGGATCAATGAGTTGTCATTGATACGATGAAGATGGATCAATGAGTTTTCATTGGCACATGATGAAGATGGATCAATGTGGTTTTATTGGTATATGATGCATTGTTGGAAAAATGTATAGATGACTCATTATTGTCTTATCATGATTGATAAGGTGCAAAAATGGATGAACTCCAAAGAGGTCTCCTTATGGTGAAAGCCCTCACGGGAAGACGCTTTGCGGATTGAGTTATCCTAGAAGAATGGTTGGAGGACCCATGCTCTCATTATTGTCTTATCATGATTGATAAGGTGCACAAATGGATGAACTCCAAAGTGGTCCCCTTATGGTGAAATCCCTCATGGGAAGACGTTTTGTGGATTGAGTTATCCAGGAAGAATGGTTGGAGGACCCATTCTTGTATGTGGAATAATGATATGAAGATCAAAGAAATTGTTGGTGAAACTATCCTAGATGGATAATGCTTGTCATGCCATTTCCGGTGGTATGTGGAATGTCACATAACTCCTCATGGTTTGAGATTTATGGCCTTACAAAGATGAAGGACCCCCATATGAAGGCTTGAAGCCCCCAAGGCCAAAGAATTCAAAGTGACCTAAAAGAAGAAATCATTATTTAAATGATAAAGTAAAGTGACAAAGTCAAGAAGGATTATTTAAATAATAAAGTGAAGTGACAAAATCAAAGAAGATTATTTAAATGATAAAGTGAGGTGACAAAGTCAAGGACGAATATTTAAATGATAAAGTAATGGAGAACTTTCTAATTATGGGAAGCGGTTAACCCTAAAAATGAAGAAAATAGGTTAAGTGACCTAGAAACAGGTCATCTCACCATTTTTGCAATAATGTTTTTTTCTATAATGATTCAGACTGTGATATTGATATGACATTGATGAAACATATCCAAGTATTTGTGGTAAAAAAATCAACTTGTGGGTCGTTGTAATTTTGGAGATACACTCCATGGAAAATAAGGTTTGTGGCTAGTCCTGAAACTAGTCTAAAACAAGTGTTTCGGGTAAAAATGTCATAACTTCTTCATAACAGATCCAAATTCAATGAGATAAATTGTTTTGGTTAGATTACAATCTGTAGTATCTTGTGTAACATTTTCAGATCTATTCAACAAATATTCCGTGCGGGGAACTCTCTACAAGGTCGCTCTCTAGAATAAGCCATAATTAAGTAAGGTATGACATTTTTGCTATAACTCCTTTTCTGAGAGGTTCCAAGTAGCGACACCTGGAGTAATTACATAAAACACAATGAAGAACATTGTGTATTAGTTTCAGATCTTTATTCATTACAGGTACAAATTTATGATTATTTCAAGTTAGGGTTGTTGACTAATCCAAAACTAGTCATGGTTGAGACAAGCGGTTGATGAGTTGGCACATACATGAGGTTTATAGTTGATGATGTTGGTACATATTGATGAGTCATTGTCGATGAGTAGTTGAAACATGATTGGTATATACTTGGTACATTGTTGGATGCACTTGTTTATGGTACAGGTTGATTACAGGTTGTTTGGCACAGGTTGGTGCATAGTTGATGCTCTTGTGCATGGTACATATTGATATATGTTGAGGATTGTTGTCTCATCTCAATTGGTGCTGATAATGTAAGATGAGTCTTGCATATGGAGTTAATTCTCTTGTAGAGTTGTACTCTATTCAGTTGTTGCTAAAAAGCCCCCGGATTGAAGTCCATAATAAAAAGAAAAATTGTACATACATCTTGTGTTCCTCGTGTTCCTTGTGGAGATGATTTGTTGATGATATATTTCTAATATATGTTGTTTATATGTATTCACATCTAACTGATTATTAATGACAACAATGAGTAATGAATAAATGTTGAATGCTAACTAATGAGTTTTATGTAAGAGGGAAGTTTTGGGAAAAATATCTCCACACTCATTCACCCCCCCCTCTAAGTGTGGTAGGTGTGTCCAACAATTGGTATTAGAGCGGGCCTTCACTACAAGCCTTAACAAGATTGAAGGAGATCCATAGACACACAAATGGATAATGAAATACCAATCCTTTATGAGGAAAACTATTTTACTTGGAGAATAGATATGAGAGTGTATTTGAAGATAGGGGGAGCAACCCCAAGGAAAGTTCAAGTAGGGGGAGCAGCCCCAAGAGGAAAATGGCCCTTTGCCATTGATGTCAAATGGGGAGAGATAGTCACATTGATGTGATTGATGATTATTGATTGGGAGAGATAGTCACATTTGGGAGAGACAGTCAGATTGACTATTGATGTAGAGCATGTCTTATCTACATGTTGACATCAATAATTGGTAATTGGTGTTGACATCAATATTGGTATTTCCATCAATTCCAAAGGGGGAGATTGTTGGATGATGTTGTCATTGATGCCAATGGTTTGATTGATTGATGTCATTGATTGATGTCAAGTGATTGATTGATTGATGTCATTGATTGATGTCAAGTGATTGATTGATTGATTATTGATGTAATGTAATATGTATTGTCCTTGATAAAAATGCATAGATGAAGATGGATCAATGAGTTGTCATTGATATGATGAAGATGGATCAATGAGTTGTCATTGATACATGATGAAGATGGATCAATATGGTTTCATTGGTATATGATGCATTGTTGGAAAAATGTATAGATGATTCATTATTCAAATGGATGAACTCCAAAGTGGTCCCCTTATGGTGAAATCCCTCACGGGAAGACGCTTTGCAGATTGAGTTATACTAGAAGAATGTTTGGAGGACCCATTATTGTATGTGGAATACTGAGATGAAGATCAAGGAAATTGTTGGTGAAACTATCCTAGATGGATAGTGCTTGTCATGCCATTTCCGGTGGTATGTGGAATGTCACATAAATCCTCATGGTTTGAGATTTATGGTCTTATAAAGATGAAGGACTGCCATATGAAGGCTTGAAGCCCCCAAGGTCAAAGAAGTCAAAGTGACCTAAAAGAAGAAATCATTATTTAAATGATAAAGTAAAGTGAGAAAGTCAAAAAGGATTATTTAAATAATAAAGTGAAGTGACAAAATCAAAGAAGATTATTTAAATGATAAAGTGAGGTGACAAAGTCAAGGAGAAATATTTAAATGATAAAGTAATGGAAAAATTTCTAATTGTGGGAAGTGGTTAACCCTAAAAATGAGGAAAATAGGTTAAGTGACCTAGAAAAAGGTTAAGTGACCTAGAAATGGGTTAAGTGACCTAGAAGATGGAGAGTATAAATAAGAGGCAAGGATCTCTCATTTCATATCACACTTGAGAATACTGAAGATCTATAGGTGACTGAGGAACCAAAGCATATCTAAGCTGAATTTCAGAGGGAAGGTGAAGAAAATAGGGCCATAATTCAAGGGAGGATAAAAAAATTTCATGATGCTTTCTAAGGTATGTTATTTACAGGTCATCTCACGATTTTCGCAATAATTTTTTGTATATAATGATTCAGACCGTGATATTGATATGACATTGAGGAAACATATCCAAGTATCTATGGTAAAAAAATTAGCTTGTGGGTCGTTGTATTTTTGGAGATAGACTTCGTGGAAAATAGGCTTTGTGGCTAGTCTTGAAACTAGTCTAAAACAAGTGTTTCGGGTAATAACGTCATAAATTCTTCATAACAGATCCAAATTCAATGAGACAAATTGTGTTGGTTAGAATACAGTCTGCAGTATGCTTTGTAATAGTTTCAGATCTATTCAACAAATATTCCGTGCGGAGAACGCTCTACAAGGTTGTTCTCTAGAATAAGCCAGAATTCAGCAAGGTATGTCATTTTTTCTATAACTCATTTTCTGAGAGGTTCCAAGTAGTGAAACCTAGAGTAATTACATAAAATATAATAAAGAACATTGTATATCAGTTTCATATATTTATTCATTACAGGTACAAAGTTATGATTATTTCAAGTTAGGGTTGTTGACTAATCCAAAACTAGTCATGGTTGAGACAAGCAGTTGATGAGTTGGCACATGCATGAGGTGTATAGTTGATGATATTGGTACATATTGATGAGTCATTGTTTATGAGTAGTTGACACATGATTGGTATATACTTGGTACATGGTTGGATTCACTTGTTTATGGTACAGGTTGATTGGCACAAGTTGGTGCATGGTTGATGCACTTGTTTATGGTACAGATTGATATATGTTGAGGATTGTTGCCTGATCTCAGTTGGTGCTGAGAATGTAAGATAAGTCTTGCATATAGAGCTGGTTCTCTTGTAGAGTTGTACTCTATTCAGTTGTTGCTGAAAAACCCTCAGATTGAAGTCCATAATAAAAAGAAAAATTGTACATACATCTTGTGTTCCTTGTGGAGATGATTTGTTGATGATATATTGCTGATATATGTTGCTGATATGTATTCACATCTAACTGATTATTAATGACAAAAATGAGTAATGAGTAAATGTCAAATGTTAACTAATGAGTTTTATGTAAGAGGGAAGTTTTGGGAAAAAGATCCCCACACTCATTCACCCCCACCTCTAAGTGTGGCAGGTGTGTCCAACAAGTAAAACTAGTGAAGCAAGGGAGTTTAGTAAAACAAGGAGATATAAGCAGTCTAGAATATTGTCAAATTAATATAGATCTAGTCAAGAATCGTGCGAGAGAGAAAAATCATGTGCAGGTGATGCAACAGGTGATCCATTGCATGAAGGATCAATGTAATCCTCTTGTGGTAATGATTTAGGGGTAAGTTGTAATCAATCAAGAAGGAAAAATCTTGGAGTCATGTAGCAGCCTAACGTCTTATGGTTGATGTGTCGCAGAGTGACATGTGTCCTTTTCTAGATGGATACCACCTGTCCTTCCTGTTGCTTGCCACATGTCCGCCACAGTTTCCATGTGTTTCCGGTACTTCGGGCTTCTCAGTCTCTCACGGTCCCTCCATACCTGTGCATTTATTTCCATTCCAACCCGACAGGGACTACGCTTCCCTACAACACTTGTTTTTTCTAACAATTAGAATGCCTAATATATTGCGAAAAAAAGTTTATTATTTTTTTTAAGATAAAATAACGTTTTAAAAAATTAAAGAAAAAAAACAAACTAATTTGATGAACAAATGAAAAACTTGCTCCTTATTAGTCCCTGCCGAAGGCATAGAGAGACTATAGCGATTGATAATTCGTTGACTTCATATTAATATGTCCTTTGACTATAAATTTTCGCATCATCTCTATTGTTCGAACTATAGAACTAAAAGCATTATTTTTTATATAATAAAAAAAACCTTATATGTCATCATCTCATTGGAGAATAGATTCGAAGCCTTATTGCCAGCTTCGCTATTCCCAATGCTATACATGTTTAGATATCCAAAGTTTTGAGCATGGACACTCTTTTTTAACATTTTTTATTTTTAGTGAAATGTTTACATACTGAAACTTTTGAGCATCAACACTCTTTTTTAGTGTTTTTATTATTTCTATTTGTATTGAAATGATTACATAACAAAATTTTTGAGCATTGACACTCTTTTTGAGGTACTTGAATAGGCCCGACAACTTAAATTTTTACATAGCACGAGGCCCTTAAACAGGCCTGACAACTTAAATGTTTGCATAGCGCGACGCCCTTAAACAGACATGACAACCTTAAAATGTTTACTTAAATAGGCTTCTCACAATACATTTTTCCTCGAATTTTTCCATACAATGTTGCAGTGAATTTGGACAATGTTGTTGTCCACCGCCACTCCCATAGCCATCATATGTTTCATATTTCTTCTATGCTTGGAATGCAATTTAGTCATCATTAAAGATACATATATTGTTTACTGGTTCATTGGTTGTTTCTTCTTCATTGGTTCATTGGTTCGTCGGTTGTTGCTTGTTGTTGTTTGGTTCAACTTTGCAAGGTTGAGGTCCTGCACCTGCAGCTAGACCTGTTGGTGTTTGTTGCTTGCTTTTGTTTTCTTCAACTTTGCAAGGTTGGGGTCCTGCAACTGCAGTTGGAGCTATTTTTTTCACTTTGCAGTGTTCAAGTCCTGCACCCACAATTCGACTTGCTCTTATGTCATTCATTGTTGCCGAGTAAGTTTCGATACCATAGTTTCATTCATATTTGTTCTTTGTTGTGTACTGTTTGCAGTTTGCAAGTAAGAATGTTTAAGTATTTCCACTCGCATGGTCATCATACGTTTCAGATTTATTCTATGCTTGAATTGCAATTTGGTCATCATTGAAGATACATATATTGTTAATTGGTTCACTGGTTTTTCCTTGTTCGTTGGTTCGTCGATTGCTGCTTGTTGTTGTTTGTTTCAACTTTGCAAGTTTGAGGTCCTGCACCTGCCGTTGGACCTATTGGTGCTTTCTCACTAGTTTGTTTTTTGTTGCTTGCTTTTGTTTTCTTCGACTTTTCAAGGTTGGGGTCCTGCACCGATAGTTGGAGCTGTTTTTTGCACTTTGCAATGTTCAAGTCCTACACCCGCAACAGGACCTGCAGTTCTGTTGTTCATAATTAACAAGTAAGTTTCAATAGCATGATTTCATTCATATTCGTTGTTTTCATTTTCGCAAGTAAGAATGTTTAAGTATTTACTTGTCATTCTTATCCTACAGACTTTCCATAGAGGTTGGCATATCCTTTTCTCCTACTCCTAAATTTTCCTCCCATTTTTTCGCGAGGCTATGCACCATGTCCCACAACTCAGACTGTCATTTTTTCTGGCATTGCAAATTCCGGTCCTTTTCTGTGTGTGACAAAGTGGAAATCTAGTGCCTATCCCATACCTACCTATCCCATAGGGGAATCGAACCCATGTATTTTGCATAAAAAATATGATGTCAAGCTTGTTGTCTTTGCAGGATATTCTTGTAGAAGAAAACTGTAGGTAGGTGTAGAAGGGCTAGATATGGTACAACTTGCTCCTTATTAGTCCTTGCCGTAGGCATAGAGGGACTATAGAGATCGATAAATCGTTGACCTGGCATTAGCTTGTGCGTTGACCATAAATATTTCGCTATTGTCTATTGTTGGAACAAGGGAAGTGAAAATATCAATTTTTATATAATAAAAAGTATCATGTTTGTCAATATCTGATTGGACAATGGATTGGAGGTCTTATTGTCGCCTTCTCTATTCCAAATGTAAAATATGTTTGCATTTCCAAAGTATTTGGTAGTATATGGTATTTTTGAATCATAAATTTTTTTATGCACTCGTGGAACGTGGATTAATGCTAGCATTAGTTCGAATGTTTCCCCTTAGCATTTTCCGCTGGGTTGAATACATTCTCCACGATATTGCTATGTTTGATTTATGCTTTATTTTTGCGTGCTTCGAGAGAACAGTCCTACCACGTTGCATCTTTTCTTAAATGCTTGCACAGGCCTACGCCCTTCGATGGTCCTTATTGTCTTAATTTTTTACCTAAGAGCTTTGCCAGTCTTAAATGTTTATTGTACAGATGCGTTGCAATACAGTTTTGTTCATGCCCAACATCCTTGCTCTTGTGCTCCATCCTTGTTCGTTGTTTCGTTCCATGATTTTGATTCTTGTTTGATTCAACTTTGCAAAGTTGAGGTTTTGCATTTGTAGTTCGAGCTCTTCGTGGTTGTTCACTAGTTTGTTGTTCTTCAACTTTGCAAGTTGTTGGACCTGTTGTTGTGGTTTGCATTTTTTTGGGCGTTGAGGTCTTCTCATCCTTTGTTGACAGGTAAGTTTCCATGTTCTTGGTGATTTTCAATATTCTATTCCAGACCATTTTTGTCTGTGCTCTTAGTTTCTGTTCCTGGAAACTGTAACACCCATACAGGATGTTAAACAATTAATCTTTCATTTTATACATACACAATAACAACTTCATTTTAGCATAAATTCATTGATTTTCATTTACACAATTCTTCTACATTTTCTCAATGATAAATCTAGATAACATGGTGAAATAAGTAATATGTTAACTCTATGATTTAGAACTTAAAACAAAATTATATACAAAATATCAATAACCAAATACCACCGAAAATACCTCCTCCTTAGCTTGTCGAAGTTGATTGGTTGTAATGTAGTCCTGGGCGCTTCCAAGCATTCTTTTCCCGCTTTCCCAGAGTGAAACAACAGAATCCTCCCTACCAACTAGGAGCCTAGACGGCTTCCTAGCTACAAGAAACCTTTTGGTTTCTTGGACCTCCATGCCCATGACTCCAAGAACAACAAAGCACAAAATTCTCAATGAAAACTATCACAAGAATTATATCTTCCAAGAATTTCACAACCTCTCATCATGCTCCAACCTCTCCATCCTCCCTTCCTCTCTACTTCTTCTCCCTATTGATCAAGTTTCCATACACACTTTCCCAAGTCTCCTCAACCACCCTCATTATTATCCATCAACCTCCCTTATCTAGATATTTTGGGAAAATATTAAAATAAAACTAAATATAAATGACTTTCATTAAACAACAATAAATAAAATGAAGTCTTTTTTTCTCATGCTAGCTAATAAATGTTATTTGATAATTTTCCCCAAAATGTACATAACACCCCACCATGCTCATTTAATTCATTATACCCACCATCTATCAAAGTCAAGAAGGTATTTAATGCTTCTAGATATTTTGTATGCAATATAATTTACATATTCAATAAACATTCAATTAAATAGTTAATAAATTACTTTAATAATTAATACATTAATTACTTATACTAGTGTACATGGATAGGGTATGTGTGCGTAGCTAGAGGACACATATCTCATGTATGTACTAACGATAAACAATCATTGCCTCTAGTACATAGTTCCTATATGATCACCAAGACATGTAGGACAACAGATCAAGTAATGCATCATTTAATAATCTTAACGAACTAAATTACACCAATTCATCAATAACTCATTGTCACACTTAAAATATCAATAGGAAATCAAAGAGGGTTTTAAGCATGGTAGGAACCAAGTGAGTAAACAATAGTGGCATATCTAATGCCCAATCAGTATTCTCAACTAACATCGAAGCATCCTTCATTCCAAACCTACTTCCATCTTCCATCCTATCCTTTCCTCTATTGGACTAAGATGGAGCGTAAACTATATTGACCTAACTCCAGATAGAACCCGTAAGCGGAAGTGTCATACATCTCGACTAAGCTTCCCCAACAGGCAACTAATAGTCGTCATCACACATCTAGGGGAGCGTGACTTCACACAACCCTCCCACGACTCTAGGTTTCAGAGGATAAACGGTGGGAAATACCTCCACCCCTCCTCATAGAACTAGGTTCAACACAACTAGCAGTCATCATCACATGTCTAGGGGAGCGTGACTTCACACAACCCTCCCACGACTCTAGGTTTCGGAGGATAAACGGTGGGAAATACCTCCACCCCTCCTCATAAAACTAGGGTCAACACCCTACATCAAGCCCTATTGTGCAACTACTATTCTTAGAGTCACGTCATCAAACAACCACTCTGGGAAAATCATGTGTCCTGTTAAAACCACACTTACCACAGATCATAGCAATATTTGAAACCATAAATTAAATCATAAGTACAACTTATAACATACACTATCTTTTGGATGTCTACGACATCCAAATTACATCAACACTACAATCATTTGGTCGTTTACATAAATTGTCAATCTGCAGCTTAGTTCACCAATACTCATATCCATGTATATACATCATAATTTCATATAAGAATCCATATTTGTATTGACGTTCAATTAAGAAATGTATGTTTATTTTTATCATGCCTTTCATATCTTA
>ML785264.1:1165791-1182870 GCA_009831015.1 Picea engelmannii
CAATATATTAGAATATTACAATGTAAAAGTAATGCCATATTACAATGTAATATGGCATTACCATATTACATTGTAATATGGCATACAATATGGTATACCATATTACAATGTAATATGGTAATACCATATTTCATGTAATTTTTGTTTTTTAAAACCTACAGTCATCGTCGCAATATCGATGGAATTTCGTCGGAATTTATTTTACTTTTTTACCATAACCGTCGCTATAGAGACAAAAATTCGTCACACATTTCCACAAATTTTTGTCGCATATACATCAAGTCCATCGTAAATATGGTTTTGAGATATAGCTTTTCGTCCCAATTGCAATGCAATTTCGTCGTAATTTCCACATTTCTTCGTTGGTATTGCGACGAAATTTCGTCGTAATTGCGATGATGCATAAGGTGGATATAGCAAAAAAAATATTATGACGAAAAAAATCTCGACTTTCGTGGAAATTGCGACGGATAAGTGTGGCAATATCAACGAACAACCGTCACAAATTTGGTCATATGTACTAGTGGCAAAGAACACGAAAGAAGTCATATTGATGCCATACAAATGATACGCACCCTTGGCAATATGCTCAACAAGTAGTTCACATTGCCCTTTCTTTGCCCCTCACTTGTAGTTCAAGAAAATGTGTCTTCATAAACACATCTCCACTTGAAAAACGCACATTTATGCTTAAACCATTGGGTTTGCTGCAACAAGAACCTGACAGTTCAGAGGATGTCATATGTCGCTCTATTATTGATTATTACATCCAACTTCCATCTCCTATTAGGCATATCTGCTTAGCAGAATTCGTATTGCATTACAAAAAAAATGGGACACCCATATCAAAAAGAAAAAAACCCTCTGTTATACAGTTTGTCAAATACAATAAACATTGTGACAATGAAAACTATTGTAGAGAAAAACTATTGTTGTATGTTCTGTTCCATGAAAACAAAGAGACATTAATACATAAATTCTCTACATGGGAGGCTGCGTATGTTTCCTTTGATACTATAGTGCATATCAATGAATCTAGATTTACCTACAATGTTAATCCAACATGGGGCGATCTAGAAGTTGCACTTAATGACCTAGAAAACCATGGCGATCATGATGAGACATTCATAAACCCAAAAACAACCAGAACTCCTTCCGAGTCCTATGAATTACAAGTGGATTTTCCTCGTCCTCCAGCGGATGAAATTGAAAAATGTATCAACCTTGGTTTTCAAGTTACCAAACATCCTTTCCTGATTGAAATAATGAATACCACATAATAAGACGTTTGTTGAATTGCGAACAACAAACAATTGTAAAGGACATTTCCCTTAAAAAATGGTTGACCATGAACAATCCTATGCACGTGTTCCTTACATGCGGAGCAGGAACAGGCAAGACATTCACAGCTAAAGCATTGTTACAAATTATTATATGAATCTGTGATTCAAATAATTTCTTTGATCCTATGAAACCAAAAGGACTAATAGTTGCATACATAGGAAAAGTTGCATACAATGTTGGTGGAACAACAGTCCACTCAGCATTCTTAATGCCTTTTAACAAGTCACAGTTTCTTCCACTTAGCAAGGAAATGTTGGATACATTATCTAAGCTTTACGAGGAACTCCAACTTGTATTTATAGATGAAGCATATTTGATTGGCAATCGGTTCTTGTATTTCATTGATAGCTAACTAAGAAGCATAAAACATGTGCAAACCAAATACTTTGGAAACATTGACATGATCTTCTATGGCGATCTTTACCAGGCACAACCCATCCAAGATTCTTTGATATTTGAACAACCTATTGTTAACGTGGAAACAATGACCCATGAATTCTGGAGAGACAATATTAAATTCTTTGAGTTGCATACTACAATGCACCAGACAGATGAAACATTCATTGCAATTCTGAATAGAATGCGCACAAACGACCAAACATATGATGACTTGACATATATCAATTTGAGGTGCTTACAGCCTGCACCAACAGATCCAACGTTCCATTACCCGTTCTACAGAAATAAGGATGTTGAAAAGCATAATAGCCACATGCTGTCGCTCATTCCTGGTGATGATATCATCATCAATTCGATAGACTTGGAAGAACATAACCATGGAAATGTCCCACGTCATGAACATTCAGTCACTTTACCTTTGCACCTTGCACTGAAATTAGAAATGCTAGTTGAAATATATTCCTGTAACTATGATTCACAGGATGGCTTGGTGAATGGTGCAGATGGAACACTGAAAGTCTATACGAAGACAGAAAAAGTAGATGTCCTTTGGATTAAGTTCCATGAACCGCATATAGGCAAGTGACAAGCAAGCAATTTGTCTTATCTATATAATTCAAACACTGCAAGTGATTGGACTCCTATTTTGTGAATATCAAAGCCAGTATCGACATCAGCAAAGACAGGTCGACTGAAGATTCACAAACAGTTTTTTATTAAACTTGCATGTGCACGTACAGTCCACAAATCACAAGGACTAACACTTGATAATGTTGAATTTCAGCCTGGTAGAATTCGGATACATGAACTTGTATACACAACATTGTCCCGTGTCAGAAGCATAGACTCCTTGTATTTACTAAGTCCTATGACAAAACATAACTTCAGAGTGAAACAAAAAGTTGATATTGAGATGGAACGACTGAGGACCACCGCAAAATAGCAACTGCATTATGATTACCAATCCATACAAACAAATTCATCTGTATCAATTCCCTCGCTTAACACACACAGCTTAAATGCACACATGGATGATATACTGAATGACTATGATTTAATGCAATCCGATATTCTGTGCTTGCAGGAAACACACATGGAATTATGCATGCAGAACAAACAATTCTCAAATCACAATTGCATATCAAGTTACATTACACATGGGGTGATGATATTGGTGAAAAAACATGTACCAATTTTGGACCACATACATATCGAAGAAAAGAATGTTGAACTGGTGCTTGCCAAAAATTTTTCCCATGGAACAGAAGTTGCAATACTAAATCTGTATGCTGCTCCCCATGTAGCATTCTCCAACATAGTAAATGTTATTTCCAGTGCATTGGACCATTTCCATCTGAACAGATCCATTGTACTTGTAGGAGACTTCAATATTGACATGCTATAAAATATTGGCAGAACAAAAGAATTGCAAAACTACATGTGCAAATACAGTCTATGGTTTCTTATGAATAACACAACCCATCTGCAAAACACACTTATTGACCATGTCTGGTCCAATGTTCCCATTTCTCAATACAGTATGTTTGTCTTAGACACATATTGGTCTAATCACGATGCAATTGGTATTGCACTTGAATTATCACATATACATCAAAGTTATTGCAAACTCATATTTCTATGTTTCAAAGCATATATGTATCCATGATTTCTACACATAGTGTTTTGGTGAGCATACAAACGGTCTTCTACTCTAATTATAAAATATACATTGTGCAAAAAAAGAAAAAATAAGGTACATCCTCAAAACAACTATTTGTGACTCTATTCATCTTATTCAATTTTTCTTTTTTGTATATATGTACATAGTAGTTGCCTTTTTCTTAACATCTGAGCTTATGTTCATATTCCTTTTGTTATGTACTTTTGTTGATAGAAACATAAAGGAAAAATAGAAGGCACAAATAAATCCTACCCAGAGATGTACATGAATCAATGCAAAGGTGCATTCTTTTTCTGCCTGTGTTCCATAGTAAACAATTTTTCATTTACTTTCTTTGAATTTGTCAAACTTGTTTGTAGGTATGTTTTTTTTTCTTTTTCTTGCACCGAGAAGCCGCTACGCTGCACGTCCGCCATCCAGCAGAACTGCAATGTTGAGATAGCTAGCCCGCAAGTCCATTTGTCAATATGTATATCACCCAACTATAATTGCTATTTGCAGTACACAGAACATTAGAGGCACAACGTGCACCTCACAAGTGCGCAATCCAAATATGTGGCTAAGTATGGAATAAGGGATCTGTGCGTCATAAGCAATTTACAGGGCACCGAACAATAGAGACCCGTTTCTAACCCTGCCAACCCGACAACGCGCGATGCACATACTGTACATGTTCTATAAATTCTCAGCTACCCAGCAAGTCTGCTTGTCAATTTGTATATCATGGAACTGTATGTGCTATTTGTAAAACACGGAACAATATAGGCCTATTTTTTGACCCCTCCCGTTCAAGAACCCACAAGTATGGAATGTGATATCGGTACACAATCTATAAAATCTCATGTCCATACTTTATAAAGGCACATATTTACTTTTGCCTCGTTTCTACACACACTGATCTGGTAATAATAAACTTGGTGTTGCACATGAATTATGAAATGTGCAGTGGGAGTTGGACAGAGCCCTTTTCTTTGCTTAGGAAATTTTAAACCTGCCAGCCCGAGAACCCAATTTCTATATGGCATAAATCAGCCCAATGTACAACCCACAAATATGTATTGCTCATTTGTGGGAGCTATCACACACCCACTATGGCAACTGAGATTTTCTTTTTCTTTACGTCTTTTCTTCGAGGAACATAATCCCTGAATTTCTATGGGGCCTAGTGCAGACCCTCCCTTCCCTTATGCTCCCCCATGTGATCGTTGGCTATGACCACAGGCCTTACCAAAAAGGCGCTTCTAGCTTTCGCGATTCAGGGAATCGCGATGCAAGCGTTCCCCTGTTCTCTATCTTTCAAAATGACGAAACCTGAAAGGGTCTAACAAATCGTTAGCTCCTCCCTTTGGTTGTTTTTCATATGACCAGTCCTATGACCTAGCGTTGTTCCTCTAAATGATTTTGGGCTTTCGTGATGCAAGTGTTCCTCCTTTCCCTTTAAAATCCCCGGAACCCGAAAGCCCAGTATCATTCGGATCTATGGTCTAGATCGTCGACTTGATCAACGACCTGGATTAAATCTCGATATTCTACCTTTCGGGATTTCTGGTGAGGTCTTCACTCCTATTCCTCTGATGTCCAGAACCCCGGTGGCCTTAGATCTTCGCCACGCATCCCTACAAATGGGCGGTCCAGATTCTTTCGGGACTTCTCCTCCCTACCACAAGACCCTGTCTGGTGACCTAGGGCTCATTCACAGAGCACATCGGGGTTTCACATACCGAGATTTTCACGGCTGGCGAAGACGAGGGGTCTTGCCCTTGAGTTTCTCAGGTGCTGAAATGCCGAAACAAAAAAACCTATTCATGCTGAACCGATTCGAGGTTTCGCATATCGAGATTTTGTGACTAGCGAATACAAGGGAACTTGCCCTTGGGTTTCCCGGGTGTCGAAACGTCGAAACACCAAAACCTATTCACGCTAAACCAATTCAGGGTTTCGCATATCGAGATTTCACGACTGGAGAATACAAGGGAACTTTCCCTTCAAAACGCCGAAACACCAAAACCTATTCACGCTAAACCGATTCAGGGTTTCGCATATCAGGATTTCACGACAGGCGAATACAAGGGAACTTGCCCTTGGGTTTCCCGTGTGCCGAAACGCCGAAACACCAAAACCTATTCACACTAAACCGATTCGGGGTTTTGCATATCGGGATTTCACGACTGCCGAATACAAGGGAACTTGCCCTTGGGTTTCCCAAGTGCCAAAACGCTGAAACACCAAAACCTGAGAGAACCACTCTCTCTTGTACAAGGTTTTCAGACTCAGACCACATGATCCTTCAACGGGTTCTTGGGTAATTATCCCTAGGCTTGGTGACCAAACTGAAAATCCTTCCTAAATCACCAAGCTATGAACTTCTGTGACAGGGGTGAAGTATACTCGTGGATTTACTAAAACGATAATCTTTTCAAGGAACTCGCTTTGACTCTGGAATGCGAGGGAAATTCCCAAAAGGAGGTTCCTTTGGGGAAATCAAACCAGGGCATAACGTGATTCAAGTAAATGGGACAAATCTTTAGGGAATGGAATCGTAATCTAAACTTGTTCATTCTATATATAAATCGATTATGGTCATATAATTATAAGCATGCATCCACTATTTTCGATCAAAACACTAGGAAAACACTTCTATACAGAAACCATTTATGAGTGTAAAAACATGAGCATGCATTCCAAGATATTCAATTCAACATACAAGATATAAACACTTATCAAAAAACACCAGGTGTGCGCAACTGCTGAGAGGGGTGCTCGTTTCCACCCAACCATAGGCTCAATGACTCACGATTCTTGAGGCTCAATTTTCTACTTCCAGCTCAACGAAAGTCAAGGACGAAGGTTACTCTCCTTCTCCTCTATTCAGAAATCCCTGTGTTTCTGGAGTTTCTCCAATTCTTCCCCACGATCCCTATCGCGCGTGTCTCCTCTCTTCTCCCCTATCCCCACACTTCATTTCTTTCCTTGTTTTGCAAGATTGTGTGTGGCACAAATTTGCCCATCTGTGGTCAGGTCTAGGAGTTTTTACGAATGGGCAGTTCACCCCCATCCCCTCATTAACTCTTGAGGAGCCTCCCCACCTACCAATCTTATGGGAAATCCATTCCAGAGTTAGAGAGTTTCTTTGGTCTTTGAGCAAGTAAAAACCAGTATGGTACTGGCTCGGTGGAAGTTAACGCAACCATTCCAGGTCCCTTCCACCACCTCTCATTATCCATTGTGGTCTCTTTTAGCACATCCCCCTCCCAACAATCATGAAACACATAATCATAACATAATTTACATTCATCAGCCTTTTATACAAAGGTCCGTCAAATCAAACATTCACATCCTTTGAGTTTGCCATAGTTCTTGGCCAATATAGTTATTTTTGCAAACTGGGGGAAACTGGGTGTTACAGGAGCCCACCAGACCTGGAGTAGAATGTTGAGCCTGTCACCTCGCAAATCCACTTCTCAATTTATTATCATAAGATATTTGCAAGGCACCGAACAATAGAGCGTTATTTTTTACCCCGCCAGCCCGAGAACCTGCGATCCAGAAACTATAGATGGTCTATCAAATCTCGGCCAGCCCGCAAGTCTTCTTCTCAATTTGTATATTGTGGAACTTTGTGTGCTACTTGTATAACACCGAACAATAGAGGCCTTCTTTTGAACCCACCCGCTCGAGAACCCGCGATCCCGAACCATGTACTTTCAGACTTGGCCATTCCTTTCTTTCTTTCTCTTCCCCATGGTCGTTACCTTTGCACGTGTGCATGATAAAAAATATTGTTTATATATATATATGTGTGTGTGTGTGTGTGTGTGTGTGTGTGTGTGTGTGTGTATATATGTCTTCTTCTAAATCTTTAATCCTAATAGGTCATCGTGAAGCTACCATCTAAGCTGTCATTAATGCGCGCAAGGCTCGAGAAGTTTTGCCATTAATGCAATTTTTGCGAAGCATTTTTTTCTCCCTTCCTAGTTTTAATTTCAAATGCCATGGAATGTCATTCACATGCCGCCAGCTTCCTTCCTTCACAAAACCTCCAATCGCTTCCCATTCTTAATTTCAAATACCATGCAATGTCATTCGCACACGGCCAGCTTGGTTCATTCATGAAACCTCCTATCCTTAAATGTTGTTGGTCGTAACCCTCACCTTCGCACTTCTAAGTTTGCAATAACTATGCTTTACTTCTAACAGGTCACCATACAACACACATAGATATTGTCATTAATGAGGAGATTTTCCATTCGCACGCATTGAAGAAATGTTTGCGGGGGGTTATATTGTCCCCTCCATTTCTTCATTTCAAACAGTGTCTGGAGCCAACCAAGCTTTTGATAAACCACTGCCAGTAGATCCATAGTAGTTTTGTAGAGATACAGTGCATATCTTCCTCAAGATCTTCTCGTGCAGAAGAATGGAAAAAGAATTTTAGGGGAGGTGGAGTAGCCTGAAATTTAATGTCAAAACATGGATCTTGACGCTGATCTAGAAAACATATTCTCCAACCTTGATCAGCCCACATGCGTAATTCAACATGCTTTCTCAATGAACATGGTTGGTATTGAAATTTTTAACGAATATGAATCATTCGTATTCGAGAGTGTTGTTTTTGAAACCGAGTCAAAAAAATTAATCATTGAAAAAAGAGATGTAAAAATAAGAAAAGAAAACATCATTCAAAACTTGTCCTTGCCAATATGCACGCATCCAAAATCTCTAAAATTCATAGGGCAACTGAAGATGCTCTTCATGATTCCATTGGAGTCATTGAAGCCGAAAATGCCAGACTAAAGAACTGGATTAAGGAATTAGAGGAAGCTTTGTTTCCTATGCCATTGCTTAGCAGTTCCTTGGAAATAGCCATGCCTGCAACTACGTGAACCCCTGCAACAAATCTAAAAGGGTCCTCCAGCTTCCTCGCATCCTGTAGACGATATGTCAAGAAAAATATCAAAAAAAGAATAGAATTGATTGCCAAGGCTTGGGAAACATCACAGAATATGGATTCCCTAGGGAGCAGGGCACATAACTTGTTCCTACTTCTGCAGATGGATTTAAAGAATGAAGAAACTTTCTATGTGCACTCGGTCATCCCTTTCTCCTTTCATGTCAAAAACATGCCAGAGATGAGAAGAAGACAACATGATCTCCCATCCAAAAAAATGCTTACTCAATTACAAGCATGCTAGAAACAGAAAGTGAAGAACCTGTACCTAATTGTGCAATCGTGTGAGCAAGCAATATCAAAGAAAGAAACATTATTCACAAAGCTCACCAAAATAGACTTAGTAGGAAAGACAAATGGCTTCCAAGACCCAAGCTTAATCCTCAACTCACTGACGTTAACCAAACAATCTTTTGATCAACAAGTTGATAATTTGAAGGCCTTGTCTTTAGAAATTTTTTACATAATTGTTGAATATGATGAAGAAGAGGTGGACAACTGGCTAGTCGGGTATTCTCTACAGAATGGAGACATTCATGAAGGTATGTGTAAACTTTCAATTGATCTAAGCGAATTAGAAAATGAAGTTTTCAACATTCGAATCCCCAATGACTTCAACGCCGCCCCCTTGAGAAGCTATATTGAAGAGAACTTGAAGTGGATCGGCCACGAAATCCAACAGGCAAATGCATAAATCCTCTGTGTATCAATCCAATTATTGAAGCGGGTTGCCCATAAAAACCAACAGGGAAAGGCATGACCAACCAAACACAAAAATTACTTATATGTACCATCCCTGTAAGTGTATAGTGATAGTCCTTTCTTTATCAGTCCAGTTATTCCTTTTCTGAGTAGAAATCTATAGACAAAAACTGATCTTCACATTTCTACATTTCAGGTATTACATTCTAGTGTGTCAAACTTCTTTCCACACTCCTATTTCTTGTACATATTTCTGTTATGGTCCGTGGGAGCCCCAATCCTAGTCTATATGACAAATGCATTTACATTTCTAGCGATATTTAACAAACTATTCTTTTTTTCATATATTCCAAATAAAACTATTCTTTTGTCTCCTTATATATTTATGTCTTCCTAGATTTTTTATCTTCAGCTATGTTGAATGTGAAGTCATTATGTTTATTTTATCTCTATTCTCTTTTTTTCTTTTTCAAAATAAAGTATGACATAACTCACTCAAATTTGACATATCATATTTCACACATATATATGTTTCTTTAAATTTCCAGGAATATGTAACACGTTTCATTTTTTTTCCAATTTTCATCCCGCCAACTCGACAACCCGCGCTCCAAAAAATGCCTAAGTATGTAATTTGGGCTCTATCACACTATATAGAATGAGATCTCCGTACATTCTCTATAAAAGAACATATTTCGTATGTATAAAAGTAAATATCTACTTTAAAAAATTACGTTTTTGCTATGTACAATTTATGCTCTCCAGGAACCTATAGTTTGATACATTCCAATTTCATGTATCCACGAGCCCCTGTTTTAAAGAAAACTAATTTGGGAATTCTATTTATTTGGTCCTCCTGTCCACCACCCTGTGTAACAAACATTGGTACTATATTTTTTGTACATTTTCCCACCACCGTGTGTAAAACCTATGTAAAGAAAAGTAATTCCCGACTATTAAATTTTTGGGACACAAGCCCCTTGAAATTCAAACAGTCTGCAGGTCCCATTATCAATTTGTACATCACAGAACTCTTGATGCTATTTGAAGGTCATGGAACAACAAAAACCCGCTTTCTAGGTCCCCAACTCGAGAACCCGCGATAAAAAAACTAGCTAAGTATGGAATGATTCTTCCGTCTATGCTCTAATTCGGGAAGGATAGTTTTCCTCCTGCTTTTATGTGTTCCTATATTTTTCATTTTCAGAATGGATTGTGACATAAATCACTTACTCAAATTTCAGATATTAGATTTCACTTATATGTGTGTGTGTGTGTGTGTGTTTCTTTAAATTTTCAGCAATATGTAACACGTTTTATTATTTTTTTATATAAATGTCGTAAAATTGTGTTCACTACTTTCTTTCTACTCAAACGTAAAGAGACTGTCATTTATTTCATCTTTGCAACATGTCCTGCACAATGTTTGTCACAAAGGCCCTTAAAATTAAAATAGTCTGCAAGCCTGCTTCTCAATTTGTACACTGCGTATCTCTGTCTGCTCTTTGTAGGACATGGAATGAGGGCTCCATCGTTGTTCTATAAAATCTCATCCCCATACTTTATGAAAGTACATATTTCGTATCTATAAAAGTAAATGTCTACATTAAAAAATTACGTATTTGCTATGTATAGTTTATGGTCTGTAGGAACCTATAATTTCATAAATTTCAATTTCTTGTGTCGAGGAGCCCCTGTTTTAAAGAAAACTAATTTGGGAATGTTATTTATTTCGTTCTTCTGCCCACCACCCTATGTAACAGACACTGGTACTATACTTTTTTCCCTCTTTTCCACTAGCGTATGTAAAACCTATGTAAAAAAAACTAATCCGCGAATGCTGAATATTTGGGACACGATCTCCTTAAAATTCAAATACTCCGCAAGTCTGATTCTCAATTTGTATATCATGGAACTGTTGGTGCTATTTGTAGGACAAAGAAGAACAAAAGCGTGTTTTTCAGGTCCCCAACTCGAGAAATTGTGATCCAAAAAATACCTAAGTCGAATCATATTTGTTTCATACTTTTCTCCACCGGCCTATGTAACAGACGTCGGTACTATTTATTTATTTTTTACTCCAGCAACATATGTAAAAAGGAAAACTAATTCAGGAATGCTAAACTTGTTCGACACGAGCCCCTTCAATTTCAAATAGTTCACAAGTCTGTTTGTCAATTTGTATATCGTGGAACTCTATGGACTATTTGTAGGCCACAGAACAACAGAAGCCCAATTTTCAGCCCGCCAGACCAAGAACCCACCATTCAAAAATTCTAGTCCTCAAAGCAGCATGTCAATTTGTATATAGCGGAACTCTTGGTGGTATTTGTAGACCACGAAACAACAGAAGCCCAATTTTCAGTCTGCAATCCTGACAACTCGGAATGAAGCTTCCATGCATGCTCTATATATCTACTTCATCAAATTACATATTTGATTTTTGTAGGCCACAGAACAACAAAAGGCCAATTTTCAGCCCCCTAGCCCGAGAACCCGCGATCCAAAATTTCAAGTAGTCTGCAAGACCGCTTGTCAATTTTTATATTGCAAAACTCTCAGTGCTATTTGTAGGCCACAGAACAACGTAAAACCAATTTTCAGCCTGACAGCCCAAGAACCCGTGATCCAAAAATTCAAATAGTCCGCAAAACCGCTTCTCAATTTGTATTTCGCAAAACTCTCGGTGCTATTTGTAGGCGACGGAACAACAGTAGCCTAATTTTCAGCCCACCACCCCAACAAACTGGAATGAAGCTCTCGTGCCTTTGTTTTAAAGAAAACTAATTCGGTTTTGGTAGTCTTTTTATGCTTTTGTCCACGAACCTATGGAAACACAATTTTCAACCTGCCAGCCTGACAACCACAATGGTCTACTTAATCAAATTACATATTTGGTATCTAGTAGCTCTTCTTTGTAACATACGTACGCCCTTAAATATCAAATAGTCCACAACTCCACTTGTCAAATTTTATGTCGCGGAACTCTCGGTGCAATTTGTAGGTCACGGAACAACAAACCCCAAATTTTAGCGCACCAACCCATTACTACTATTTCTGTGTATTGTTTCGATGGACGCATGCAAAGCATATCTAAACAATAGTCCTGCCCACATGTATGTACTCCTTTGCATTTATTCCCTTTCGCATGGATGGGTTTCTAGTACAGCACACACGTCGAGAAGAGAAGCCAGGAGAGATACTCTGTGGCGTTGACAATGTGACGACCGCGTGCCACTCACTCCCAACTACCTAATCAGTTCAAGTTCAGCTCGCTCAAGGCATGGCGCCATTACTCGCAGTGCAACCTGCTCTACCTTCACATCCTTTCGACGGACCAACACCCTCGCTATGCCTTTACTCTGTGTGTGCAGCCATTTATGGAACCTCACCAGCTGCCTGACCTATTTCAATTTCTCCAGCAGGTCCAGATGACTCATTCTTTCCTTCTTTTTCTTCTCAAATCTTGGCTTCCTGCCCAGCCTTTCCCTGCTCTGCATTTGTCCTGCCCTACTCTATTCCTGCCATGTTTTCACTCTCCCACTGTCCCAGAGATGCCCCAGCTACAAAGGAATTCCAAAGGCCGACTAGCCTTCCAGCCAAACTGACCCCGCCTGGTCCTGCGTCCCCCACCTGCTTCCTCCCTGTTATCCTCCTCCTCTTCGGCCACCTCGTCCTCCTCCCTGGCGCAGTCGACTCAAATTATTTCATCTCTCTTGTCCCTTCGTGTGTCCCTTGCCAACAGAATGGAGGAGTTGGACTACTTAGGGGCCTCACTGAAAAACAACCCAAGACCTTTAGCCAATTCCGCATATGTTTCACACCCAGGCCCTTTGGCCCCTCCCAACTCTCCGGCCACCCAGTCGCTTTAGGACCAGCTTCACGACACCCAATTTCAGATGGATGGTCTAGAAGCCAGTCAAAATTTGCGATGACAACCCCAATATTGAGAGGGTTCCAACGTTGACCCATAATGCGAGTGGCAAACAAGACTTGCACTGTTGCAGAGCCTGGTATTCGACCTACGTCACGACATGGATGACCTTCGGTTCCACCTATAGATCCTGGATGGAAAAGCCTCTCGACTCCTGCAGTTGTTCTCCGCGTTACAAGGTGCTCATCGCCTCGCACCAGAGGCAGCCCAATCAGCAACAGCCCAAGCAGCAGCAACCTCGACACCAATGTTGCCACTGGAAAATTTGGGCCATGTAGACACAGATTGCGAGTACCAGAGGCTTCCATCACACCCGGAGGATGTCCAGAAGGAAGAGCACCTTCCATGAGAGATGGAGAATGTTATGCAACTGGATCGCACACCACTCCAGGAGGAGACCCTCCTCCCGGGGACACGACATTTCATGCCTTTTGCATGGCCGTGTTTTCGCACTATAACCCATACCGGTGATCTCTGTTGTTTTTGTTTGTTGTTTTGTCATGTGCATGTCGACCTTTCATACATTTGTCCATGATTAGTATAATTAGGCTATCTACAATTTCCACAGTTCTAGCACCCACCCTTATGGGCTAGAATTTTGAACTCTTTTTGTATCAGTGACAATCTACACTTAAGTTATGAAGAGGTTTGCTTGGCTGAGCTGGTTTTCCCTCAGGGCAGCTCAGTATTTATATCTTGAAACCATGGAAATTCTTTGTAGTCCTTCATTTTGACAGACTTTTCTACAATCTTACTTATAAAAAAAAATATTGAATAAAATTTAAAAAATTGCTTATACTATTCATTAACTAAGACATGTTATAGCATTATATAAATTACTTTAAATCTCCATACAATGTTATAATATTCTATAAATTTATGTCTGTCATGTATATCACGGAATTGTTCGTTGCAAAATGTATATGACGGAAGTCTTTTGTGCAAAATGTATAGCACATAACACACTGGACATGAAAAGTGTGAACCCAGAACTCCGCCAACCCACAACTGCGTAATTGTTCAGTACAAAATGTATGGATTTTTATAGCATTATACAAATTAGTATAAATCTTCGTAAAATGTTATAATCTTCTATAAATTACTGTCATGTATATGAAAGAATTGTTGGGTGAAAAATTCCTATTGTATGCTAATTTTGTGGTCTTCAACAACGTTGATGTTTTAAATGTTCATGTAATTTCTAGAGATATGTAACATACATTATTTATTTATAATAGGTTTGTATAGTTTGCAAGCCCGATTGTCAATTTGTATAGGGCACGGAACAACAGAGGCCCATTTTTGAAACCGATAGCCCGAGAACCCGCGATCCAAAAACTAGCTAAGTATGGAATGACTACTTCATCCATGCTTTGCAAAACATGTGCAAAGAAAACCAATTCGGCAATTCTATATCTTTTTTGTCCAAGGAAAGCCTTAGTTTTAAAGAAAAATAGTTCGACAATGCTAATTTTTTGGTGTTTTTCTCCACGAACCTATGTAACAAAACTTATTACTATTCTATTGTATAACTGACATTATTAATTTCTGATAAATTTCTATAGCCCACCACTCCACCTGTCATTTTGTATATCGTGGAACTGTCGGTCCTATTTGTAGGCCACGAAACATAAGAGACCCAGCTTTGAACCCGCCACCCCGAGAACCCACGATCCAAACACTGGCTAAGTATGGAATGAGGGCTTCGTGCATGCTCTATTAAATATCATCCCCATACTTTATAAAAGTGCAAATTTCGTATGTATAAATCTTAATATATACTTTATACAGGTACATATTTCGTATGTATAAAAGTACATATTTCATATGTACTAAAACTATATATTTACTTTACTATGTTCTGCATGCAAACCACATCTACTTCAACTTTCTACCCACGTGTCTCTACTACCTCGCAATGCGTTAATTGTTCATGCAATGCTTGTAGTACTGGCAAAAATGGAAGGGAATTACAAGATGAAAATGGCAGAAGAAACAGTGCAGAGATTAACGGAAGATTTGTTGCTTCAAATTTTGGCAAGAGTACCGATGAAAAGCATCATGAGGTTTCGTGCAATTTGCAAAAGGTGGAAGGAAATGTTTAATTCTTTAGAATTCAGACGATTAGTGTCCACCTTAGCGGTTCCTACAACTCTTGCCTTTCTTCTCGTTAGAGAAACAAAGTTCATTAGAAACCTGTGGATTGGCATAGAAAGTAGCTACAAATTTCACAATTTGTCTCTGGATTTTCTTCCAAGCCCTATTGTCATTCATAACTCGGTAGATATTTTGGAATGTTTGGTTTGTCACAATTGCTAAATCTGTTGTAGTTTTGGTTAAATTTTGGAACTATGTCTCTAACGATCACATGAGAACACCTACTTTAATATTTGACTACTATCTTGTATCCATTCCGCCCTTTAACAAGGTGGAATTTAACCTCAGAGGTAAGAGATAAGATGTATGAGATGTATTATTTTGCCAAAATGTTTGTTTTAGTTTAAATTGATCATATTTTAGTTTTAGATTTCAATTAGTAATGAGAATAGTTTGGAAATGAACATAGTAATTGTTTACTACTATATTCACGTTTTTCTTTAACGTAACATTATATATAATGATTATGTAATTAAATGAAAATATTTAAAATATTATTTCAATATTTCTTTTAAATTTTTTGCATTTATTATTATTTTCGTGTAGACTTTTTTAATGGCATGAATCTGAACTTGTAATTTTACACGATGGAAATTGGAATCTTAAAGTGAATAATATACCAAGAGACAATGGCATTTTTAGTTGGTGGCTATGAACGTCCAAGAAAAGAGCATTTTTTTTTAAATACATGGAAATTAGGATATGTTTGGTGATAAACCGATTTTTTAATATGATAAATGTGTTTAATCATGGAAAATTTTGGCATAAAAATGTAAAGGCATATTAGTTTTATGTAAATATTTTGATTTGAAAATGGTATTGGATAAATTGTTGCAATAAGAAGAGAATTTGAGTTATTATGTACATGAAGGATATTTTCATAAACAAGGTTGCATAACAACATTAGCATTACATGCCGCAGTTGTTGCAAGATAGATAAGTAAAGCCTAGATTTTTTCTAGGCTCCTGATCGTGGCATGGTAGACTTGAGTTGAAATGGCAGGCTTCGAATTACAAAAACCAAGAAAATGATCGATGTTCAAGGTGCCCAATTATCATAGTAATCACATTAATCTTTAAATCGTTCATCGTTAAAGGTATTATTAATTGAGTTGATTATGATGCACATGTCATAATATAAATTTGTCATTATAAAGTTAATGGAGCAACAAGTAGTGTCAGAATATAATGAATGCCGCCCCAAAGTAATTTTATTAAGATGTATCTAATAAAATATATTAAGTAACTTTTTATTAACATATGATATCAGAAGAAAGTTGATCTAAAAACTAAGATATATGTTGTTATTGAAACCATATTTTTAATTTAAACTTTTGAACATTAAATGCATTATTTATGGGTGAGTGCAAGTTAGTGATAGTATCGAATGATGGTAATGAAAATTTGAAAAAATAGCAATTTCTTGAGTGATTATTCAACTTGGAGTGATTACTCAAGGTACTTTTACAATGAATTTGAAGATGGTGTAAAAGGATGAAACATGGAAAATTGAATTAGTTTTTGGAATATACAATTTTTATTTATAAAAATTACTAATAATTATGTGAAATTTGAGTTTTTTTAACAATGTTATGTTATTTTTCCTTCCAAAAATTTGTATAATTGTAGAGAACTCATTTTTCTATTTTTTTTCAAAATTTATAATATTAATTTTATATATTTTTTAAATTATGAAAGCGAATATATCCTTGAAATTACAAGGCCTTGGGTCTTAAAATTTGTTGTTTTAGATTCTAGACATTGGTCTCTTATAGTGTCACTTATAACTCATTTTTAAAATGGTTTAAGTTAAAGTTATAGAAGAAATAAAAGATGTATGTATTTTAGGATTTTGATATATGTCAAGAATAAAATAGATTAGATAATAGTAAAAAATAGTAATATATATATATA